>VWYK01027785.1:2312-14132 GCA_013399775.1 Semnornis frantzii | reverse complement strand
CCACCCTAACCTGGTACACAGCTTAATGCCTCAAAGCTAAGAATGCTCCTCTGTTGGAAGTGTATCACAGAATTTGTGTATGAACTATGCAAATATTGTCACTATCTTCTCTTCAGCAAAGAGTTACTAGAAAAGATGCAGGATTTTTGCTAGGTGAGACTGCATGTCCTCAAGCTATGTGACCAGATAGGAAAAGCAAGAGAGGGGAAACCTACCATTGCCAAGTCCAGTCAAGTGGATCTCTGCATGCTCTTCCACCCTTCCCATCATTGGCAAGGACAAGTTATGGTCATGGGGTAGGTGTGAGAGAAATGTTGGGGGGAGTGATAATGGAGGCTGCATCCACATGAGCTGTCTGCCTGTCACATGGCAGGGCTAGTGCTATTACCATATGCAAATGCAGCAGTAACTACTCTGTGTGTGTGCCAGACATTTGCTATCTCACAAACTACTTTTTTTGGATAAAGGGCCTTTTTTTGGTTCCTGATTCTGGAGTTAAAACAGGGGGCTGTAAATAGAATGGCATGAAAGAGATTTTGTTTTCCACTTCACTTACTAATTTTTCCTCTTCTTTTCGTTGTTTGGCTTCTTCTAGTTTCCTCCTCCTTTCTGCTCGTTGAGCTGCTCTCTCCTCCATAGCTACAGCAACAGAGGACATAAAGCTTATTGGAAAGGAGCTACAGATTAATGTCAGAAGTCTGGTTAACTGCTTCTCTGCCAGACCCCCACTGACCTGGCAGTGCCAGCACAAAGGGACTTGATTTCTGTTGTCTCTTACAGCTGGCAGTGTCATGAACAAAGAACCCATAAACATTTATGAGTTGACTCAAGACTACTTCAGTTAGATTCATTCCAACCTCCTTGGCTGACAGGGACAGCCATGAGGCTCAGTTACAAAAGGAGCTATGTTCAAAGGTTTTGTCCCTGTCTACCCTGATTGAGTCCTGAGGCTCAGGGCACCTGATTTAGCAGCAACTGCTTTGAGGTCTCCAGTAAGCTGTGACTGCACAATGAGAAGTATCCCTGCCACAATGACACACAGGTACTTCATCCCACTAGTGAGAAACTACAGCTTAATGCTTCTTCCGGGAGAGAAACCGCAATGCAGTTGGCTGTCAGCAAAGGTGCTACAGTGCTGATGTGACCACGCAGAACATGCAGTGGTGTTGAGAACCCATGACCACCTATTCTGAAGTCACAAACAAAGCATGGGCTGGAGCAATTGGTAACCGGAGGGCACTGATGTGAACATGGTAGGTTTCCTCAGACTCTTTTCTCCTCTCAGGTATCCCAGGATTCTCTGTCAAGGGAAAACTGCCCAGTAATAACTTATTCACTAAATTTTTGGGGGATCTTCAAACAAAAGCACTTGAGTGCTCTAAAAATACACTTGCTATCTCTAAAGTGTACAGAGTTAAAGGGCTTATAGTGATAGGATGAGAGGGAATGCATTGAAGCTTGAGGAGGGTAGATTTAGACTAGTTATTAGAAAGAAATTCTTTAGGTGGTGAAGTGGAGGGTGGTGAGACACTGAAACAGGTTGCCCAGGAAGGTTGTGGATGCCCTCTCCTGAAGGTGTTCAAGGCTGGGTTGGATGAGGCCTTGAGCAATCTGGTCTGGGGGAGGGTGTCCCTGTCAATGCCAGGGAAATAAATGATCTTTAAGGTCCCTTCCAACCTAAACCAATCTATGAATCAATGAAATCAGAGCAAGTGATGCCTTGAACTGGATGGTATGGGAGATGAACAATCAGTTAAGGAAAGGCAGTTCTTAATGCCCAGCTGTCATGGCCAAAAAGCTCTGGTGATCTCAAACCTGTTAAAACATCACAATGATCATATTCAAGATAGTCTTTCTTCCAGCCTGTGACCACCCCCAGCTGATATGGAAGGACATGACCTAGAGATATAACCAAACACGGTCTTAATTTGGTGCATATGCTGCTGCACTGTATGCCTATTGTGTGTATGCTGTTCCAGTGGGACCAGAGAAGGGAAGACACCTCACAGAAGATAGGGATCTGAAGCTCCTTCCCCAGCCTTGCTACTGTTGCCTTCAGCAGGCACTGAATTCCCTTTGAAATTTCAATACCTCTGTCAAAGTTAGATGAAAATGGTCAATTTAAGGTTACTTGCATGCCCAATGAGGCAAACAAGACTTAGCAAAAAGCCCTGTAGAGCTTCTCTCGCTGAGTCTTGTCACACCAGTAACAATCACAGGTGTTGGGAGTAACTGCTTCAATGGTGTATTAAGCAGGGACTTTTTACCAATGGTCTAGAGAACAAGCCATGTGAGGAGCAGCTGAGGGAACTGGGGTTATTTAGTCTTGAGGAGGAGTCTGAGGGGAGACCTCATTACTTTCTACAACTAACTGAAAAGAGGTTGTAATGAGGTGTGGGCTGGTCTCTTCTCCCTAGTATCAGGTGGCAGGACAAAAGGTGCCTGAAAGTGCACCAGGAGAGGTTTTAGGTTGGATGTTAGGAAAAAAATTCTTTACTAAAACCATGATCAAGCATTTGAAAACGTTGCCTAGGAGGGTGGTGGAGTCACCATCTCTGGTGGTGTTCAAGAAATGTGTGGACATGGCACTTTGGAACATGGTTTAATGGCCAAGGTGGCCTTAGGTTGATGGTTAGAGTTGCTCTTACAGCTTGCTCATTTCCAACTAAAATAGTTCTGTGATTCTATAGCTTGAGAGGCTTGCAATGGCTCAGGTTTTACAGATGTCTGCCTTGTGCATGAAAACAGCTCACTTTCTCACAGCACTGGCCAGGCTGTGGCAGAGTGCTGAGTTTACTTGTATACTGCCATCAACCAGCAGCGCCAAGGCAAAGAAGGAGGTAAGTTTCCAGACAAGCTGTTGAGAAAAATGTTCTGGAACCATCTTTCCTATCTAGAATGATACCTTTCAGTATGGGATCCACAGAGGCTAGCTGGCTGGAGGGCTTCCTGCCTTGCATCAATGCCCTTGTGTTTTCTGGTCCATGAGATGCCAAAGGACTGTGAAAGGAATGAGTAAAGAAATTCATCAGTAGTCAAATGATGTCTCAGACCTATCACCCATGGCTGAGAAACAAGCCTGGTAGTTTCTGTTCTCCATTTATTCTGGATCGCTCATGCACCTTTCTTCTGCTTGAAACAGGATTAAAGATGCATCCTCACAAAGGAGCTGAGTACCCAGAGCAGCCCCGTGTTCTGAAATACTGAGGATGACTCTCATTTTTTCCAACCAAGTAAATGTCTACTACTCCTACATGTGACACTAGTTTGCTGTTTCTAAGTAGATCCTGTATGGATAGCTTGGTGTCAAGCCATTACAAAAATGGAGAAGGATGGAGGGCTGTGGCCAGCATAATACCACCCTTAGGCTAACTCACAGGTGAGGGGAGGAGTAGACAGTACTAGCATGTCTGAAGTGTACCTGGCAAATTCTGGCTCAACTTGAGTAGGAATGAGGCATCCCGACTAATTGAGCCTACTTTATCAAGGGCATATATTTTAAATGGGCTATGTTCTTGCACCTGGCTTGGTTTTCCTCCGTGGTTTGTGAAGCAGAGTTGTTAAGGGGCTGGGTTACAGCTGTGGCTTCTGCTGCTGCTGCTTTAATTCTGCTCAGCCTCTGATTTTCGTGCAGTTCAAGGATCAGCCCTTGCTGTTTCTGAAGGTGCTGCCTTTGCTCTTCAATCAGATGTTGCTGGAAGGCATGACGGTGCTCGAAATGGCTTCTGTAAGCACAAGCTGCCCTTGGACCAGGTGCCTGAAACTGCTGGAGGAGAGTGGCTATTTGATTCCTGAACACAGCCTGGTCCTGGACACCCTGGGCTACACATTCTAGGGTAATCTTCCAAGCAAATGTGGGTTTTCTGTAGCAATGAGATGTGTGAGCATCATCACAACAAGACTGCTCTCTTGTCTGGTCAAGTTCTTTCTGAATGCAGCAAGATTCGGTTGGCTGGGGTGGGGTAGGGAAAAAAAAAGAGGAAAATTACAACCAAGCACTCTTCTATCCTGCCTACATAGTGTTTCTTTAAAGCAAATCTACTAAGAAGTAGGGTAATCTCAGTTATGCAGTCTTTATCCAGTTCCTAGCCAGGGCAGAGGGGCCCCATTATGCGCAAAATATGAGGCTGTGTGAAAGTACCTTTAAGGAGGAGCTGTGTGCCATTTCACTGGGAGGAAGAAATCCTGGTCTGGCAGGAATATATATCCTGACTGTTTTGTTAGGGAGCACAGCTCAGGACAGCTCATTTCTCAGGAGTAAGGTCATCTGCCAGAGGTTAGCATGCTCTCTTTTGTTGTTTTCACTCAGTGCTCAGATAGAAAAAGGGAAAAAAACAGTAATCTATGTTGCTGATCTGCTGGAGAGTCCCTTCTTGGATGGAAGAGAGGTCTACATGCTTCTTCATGCTTCTTCTCATGAAACTGATGCACAGTGAGAATGAGGTTGTGCCTTTTGTGACACATGGTCTTGCCTCTGAAGAGGTATCAGATATAAGGTCTGTTTTCTGATTCTTAGGTCAAACCCTAAATTCAGTCCCATCCTTCCACCATAAATTTTATCACCAGTGCATCAGAAGAAGTATATTTGCCTATGAGGATGATACAATCACCTTGGGAAATCAGCTTTTGCTGACTCTTAAACCAATTAAAAGCTTGACCTGTAATGTGAGTGTGAGCTCTCATGCTACAACTGGGATACTGCTGTGGTTCCTGTTTTAGAGAGAGAGAAGGAAAGGGCAGATGCTCTGATCTGACAGGTGACAATTTAAGGCAGCAACCTCTGATTCTCTCCTCCTGTCTCCTAGTGCTGTGCATTATCCTGGAACAGCTAGTAACAACTTTTTTCTTCACACTTAAAAGCCAGAGAGCTGCACTGGCATGACAAAAATCTTTTGTCAAGCAGTCAAGTGTTATTCTTTTTAAGCAGGCATCAAAAATGTAACTAATCTCTCAGCAAAAGTGATCTGGGGGTGGGATGCTCATTGCATACATGAAGGGTTGTTCTCTGTCAGCATTAGAAATTATTTTTAAAACTCCTCCATTGTCCTTTATTTTTGCCCTGATTTTTGAAGAACTGTCTCCTGAACAGTTGCAGGCAGGTATTTGGAGGTCACCCTGGTAAAGAAACCTTCTTTTGGGATGTCCTCTTTATTTCAGATTGCATAAAACAAGTACTTTATAAGAATAGAGATGCCAACAGACAAAACTATGTGGGGAGAATTTACCTTGTCCCGCTGCAAATCCTGATGGTTTACTTCTGCTGTCCCAGGCATGTTAACCTCTGGTGGCCCGTATGGACCACCCTTCCCTGGTGACACTGTCTCCAGTAGCTGGTCCACTTTTCTCTTTGTCTCCTCCCTCTTGCTCCACAGCTCTTGTTCTTCTTTCTCTGCCTGGCTCCAGTGCTGCCAGGCCAGAAAGCAGCAGCGCAGAAGCCGTCGCCGGTTGTGCTCCACAGCCAGATGGGTTTTCCTGGATGAGAAAGCACTTGGGTTATGACAGCAGTGAGGCTTCTGCCCAAGCCTGCATGAAACAACTGCATCAAGTACAGCACTCCAGGCTGTGCCACAAGGCCCCATAACCTCTTGAGCCTTTTTATTGCTTAACTCTGAAGGCCCTCCAAAGCCTACTTAAGCTCTCCAAAGTACAGAGCATAGGTGGTGGAGTCCCTGGAAGTGATCAAGAAGCATGTGGACATAGGACTTTGGAACATGGCTTAATGGCTATGGTGGTCTTAGATTAATGGTTGGACTTCATTATCGTAGAGGTCTTTTCCAACCAAATCAATTCTGATTCCAAGGTGGGGGGAGAGAATAGGAAGGATACCCATTATTTTGAAATAAGTTTCCGTAGTTCACATTTTGCTGCTTCCTGTGTCCATCCTTGGCTGTAGGATAGGTGAAAGAGGTAGCCTGTTACCTTGCCAGCTGCACAAGGAGAGGTGGCAGTACCTGTTTGCATAGCCTGCCAGACACCTGCAAGAACTTCTCTGGCTCATGGGGAATTCAACAGCCTCCTTAATGAAAGGCACTGGCCAAAATGATCTCTGCTATACTACTACTGAAATAAGAAACGACTACATTAATCAGAAGTAAATAGGGCTTCTCCTGTTTTCTGGGGTCCACAGCAAGCCAGGATGAGATTTCCAGGAAGGATCTTTACAGAGAGAAACAGACAGAGGATTGTTGGAAAGTGCTAAAGCTCTTGTTTATCACAGTCCTGCTTTGCTCAAGTAGGAGGAGTTCTACAGTGCAGGGTCACTACCTGTTTTGATCTTGGAGATGAACTTCCAATTCCTGTATCTCCTGCTCTACTTTCTGGGTCCAACTGTAGTTTCTCCAGGCTTGCAGGGCCCTCAGTTTGCATTTCCAGTCAGCAAAGGCTTTGGCTTTTCCCATTTTAATTCTGTGCTCCAGAATGACTTTCAGCCAAGCAGAGAAATGTCGTTGCATACACTGCACGAGAGAATTTCAGAAAACAAATGAGCAAGACACAGACTGTCACGCAGATGCTGATCTTCTCCACCATTCCCCTTATCTGACTTTCCTTCTTAAAATTCTTTTTAGAACAGCCACTTTCAACAATGACCTTGAGGGTTAAAAATAATAATGCAGTGTTATGTGGAGGTCTACAAAAATCAGAAAGTGACTGGGAAGATGCTATCAAGGGGTGCTTTTGAGTGAAACACGCTTAGTTCACCAAGTATAAATAAACACAATGTGCAAGGAACACAGAATTTCTAGTGGCAGGAAATGATGTTTTGAAACCTAGAGAATGTCTAAGATGCTACAGGTAAGGGCATTTCTGTGAAGAACAGTTCACAAATATCTTAGGTTTAACTTGTACAAAAATCAGTCTTGTGAGAATTTCCAGAAACGCAGAATGGTAGGAGTTTGAAGGGACCTCTAGAGATTGAGTCCAACCCCTCAGCTAAAGCAGGTTCACCTAGAAGCAGTTTGCACAGAAATGCATCCAGGAGGGTTTTGAAAGTCTCCAGAGAAGGAGTCTCCACAGCCTCTGTGGGCAGCCTGTTCCAGTAACAGTAAATAAATAACTGGAATAGTAAAGATGTTTCTCCTTAAGTTCGAGTGAAACCTCCTGTGTTCTAGTTTGTACCAGTTGTGCCTTATCCTACCACTGGTCACTACTGAAAAGAGGCCAGCTGACATGCCTTAAGCTCACCCTTATTCCAGTAGGAAACCAAACCCTTCCTCTATCATGTCATTAGACTCACTGTCTCTGGGAGTGATTCACACTGTAGAGAAAAGCAATTTGCTATCTGATCTACCCCAGAATTCTAGCCCTGTCACTGCAAACATTGTTCATTTTGATCCTCCAAGTGGGTCAACTCACAGGACTCAGCTGTTCCCCTTTTGTCATAATGCCTTAATTGCATTCCTCTTAGTGAAATCTCCAAATGGAGACTTAAAAAAGGGACAAGATGTCAGGACATGAGCTATTTCTTTCTGCTTTAGGGAAATAATCAAAGTGTCACGATTGCTTAGCTCAGCTAAGCCATGGCTTCTCACATTATCCCAGCCCTAAATTGTTCTGTGGTTTCATTCAGGCTTATCTTCATAGCTTAGGCTGTGCTGGAGAGAGGTTCTGTACTGCTAAGCAGTAGCTGAGCTCAAATCCAGCAGATGAAGTGAGCCATGGGTAGAATCACCATAAAAGCTATGGGATTCTTCTATCAGGAAAACTCTAGCTGTAGATAAGTAGACTTCGATGATGATGACAGCTCTATTAATTAAAAACATCATGGGATGGATGGCATTCATACCTGCACTGGGAGAAACTTATTCCCTTCGCTAACACTGTCTATATAAAGTGATTTATATTAAGTGATTTTATACAAAAAGATCACTCTTTATTTGTGAATAGGTGTTCAACTGAGAGCTGGCCATGGCATCAGAATAATGAGGGCAAAAGAAATAGGTTTGTACTACGAATTATTAAAATACTGCATGTTTGCCTCCAAAGAACTGTTGCAGTATTACAGAGTATCCTACTACATCCAGTGGGAGTGGATCCTTGAGGAATGGATTACCGTAGATGTGCTGGCATACTCAACTCTTGGAGACCCATCTGAGTATCCATCCCAGGCCTCAGAACTTCTTTCCTCTTTCCTCTCCCTACTCCTGCACCGGGGTCTGCAAAGTAATCTTTACAATATCTTCTCATATGCCTGATAAGGGCTTCTCAGGACCTTTTATACTACTTTCCCTTTTATTTTCTTCTTCAAGGGCAAGTAAATCTTGCTTTGCTGCCTCCTCTGTACATTCTTCCTGTTCCTTGGTTGCAGAAGCCTTTGTGTTTGCAACTGTCTTCAGAGACACATCTTTTCCCTGACTCTAAGTAAAACCTTCCACTGAGCACACTTGAGGCACAGATACACTGAGGATGGAGGCTCAGGATTATTTGCTCCTAGTCTTACAAGATACTTTTTGCTCTGCTCTTCTACCTTCCTGGTAACAGGAGGGGAGAGTCTGGAGGAAGTAAAAAATTCTGCTATCTAGGACTTTTTCTTTCAGTTTGTCATGGAACAGTTTTGCAAATAGTAGCTGAGGGCATGTAGCTCAGACTCCTAGATAAAGAGGAGTGATGCTCACTCTCTGCTTATTGATGTGAATCCTGTGCAGCAGTGCCTGAGCTTTTCTCCATTTTTGCTCTCCTTGCTTTTCTTTCTTCAGGGTGAGGGGTGGTGATGCAGTAATAGGTACCTCCTGTGCTGACAGCTTCTGACTTTTTTCTTGTCTCTTCTCCCTAGGAGTGAACAAACATACGGATCTAATACAATGAGAAAAGTACTGTAGCATAGATGAAAGTCTCTTTTTGGCCAATCCTAGGAAAATCATCTCTATGGCTTAGAAAGCTGCTGATTATTTAATTTGGCTTTCTAAGAAAACAGCCTCTGTCATGGTTTGGACACTCAGAGATTAAACAATCTGGAGCATTTCCAAAGCATAATAGGCAAAAGAAAACAGTAAGATTTCAGTAAAGCCCTTGCATGAGAAGATTTAGGATCTCATGGCTGCCCAAGTGATATATCTGACAATCCAAGCTCCACAGAAGCAAAAATCGTGTCTCTATAGAATTCTCAGCCAGGAATGCTCTTTATTCTCTCATGGCAGAGGAAGTACTGTAAATGCTAAACTTTCAACACAGGGTTTTGGTTTTTGTTTTTTTTTTTTGTGTGCGTGTGTAGTCGTTTCCATGCTGCATGGTAGTCAAGGCTGGTTGTGGCCACAGAGTTGAAAGAGAGAAGGCACAGCCGTGCAGACTCAGTGCTGCTTTGTGGCTCTCTGTGCACATGTTTACAGCTGAGGGGAGGCTAACTTTGGTCTACCTTCCCACTAATGACTGACCCTGCCATTGACATTGGTAACGTAGGAGTAACAGGTCTGAGGAGAGTTTTGAGACTGAGGAAAAACAGGTTATTTCCTTTATGACTATTGCTCTTATTACATTTAGCTGATAAGTGTTCATCATGTGGTTCTTTCCATGCCCTCCCTCTCCTTACGTTCTCCATGCTCCTTGTGTGGTGTGCCTCTTCTCAACCATTTCCTTCCGCAGCTTCACCATTTCCCTGTGGCTCTTGGCTTTCAGGGCCTTCCTTCTGTTTTCCTCCTGTGCTTGGAGCTTGGCCTCAGCCAGAAGTGGTTTCTTCAGGGACTTTTCTTGTCTCTGAAGCTCTAATGCTTTCTCATGCCTCATTCGGTTTTCTTTCACCTGGGAAGGCATCAATGAGCGTCACTCAAAACAGATACCAAAAGCCTGAAGAATTTGAGGTTCATTGTACACTGACAGGGTGGGTCACAATCCACCTTTCACATGAGGCAAGCAACCCTATCTGTAGCTGGCACTAACTGGACTGGCTCTCAGAGCAGCAAAACGCTCTGTCTGAAAGAGTAAGGCTAAACCAGTATTAGTTGGTGGCAGCAAACTTGGAACTGACTGCTGTGATGGCTTTCCCCCTCATTCTTCAAAAAGAGGCAAAACCTGAAGAGATGTAGGGAAAGTTGACTGTGCAAGCTACTGTAAATAGCTGATATGCGTGTGGAAACTCAGAAACATTTCAGCTAAACTGTGGAAGAGGATCTTTGAGTGCATACCACCAAGTGAGAGATTACTGCAGGTTGGGAGAGAATACTGGGGAAGTATCACTGAGTATTTACTCTAATCCTATAATCCTCATTCCTTTTAAATGTGCTGCCTTGCCTGCTCACCTGCTTGTGTCTGAGGTCCATGATTATTCGTGGATCTATCAGTTTTTCTTCTTTCTTGATGTCACCAAATCTAAGGTCTTCCACTATCCCACGGTTCAGAGTTTCACTCTGCAAAAGTTGCTGTAGGTATTCTTGGACAGAAAATCTTTCCAATTCACATTCCAGATAGCTGCAGAAATCTGAAATGAGGAATTCAGATTATCTCAGGCTAGTCTGAAATGAATAAATCCTTCTCAGATCACAAAGACTAACATAATCAAAAGGCTCACTTTCCCAGACTGTGAATGTATTTCTGATGAAAGCAGACACACTGACTGCACTCCATTTATCCTCAGTCTTAATCAGTCTTCCATTGAACATGTAACAGCAGTAACAACATTTTGTCCTTTTATTGCCTTGCCTCTCAGCATCTCAAATAGCTGTATAAATTTGACAGGTCTCATAAACAGCCACACACAAAAGAAATAAAATTTCTCTTTTACAATGGGAGACATCAAATGTTTATGTTTATGAGGTGCGCTTGAGCAGCCCTACAACAAACTGCTGGGAGGGAAAAATCATTACCTCTAATCTTGTTTCTAGTGACCCCACTATCCTGGCCTCAAAGCAACTTCTGCCTCTCAGTTTGACAAGCCATGAGGACTGGCTCTCTTCCTCAAAAAGGAAGCTGGGAACTGCTTTTTTGTGCTCTCACCATCAAACTGCTCACACTTTGGAGGGGCTGCAGAATGCTCTTCCAGGACAGTGTCAAATTCCTTTTCCTTATCATTCTTCAGCTCCAACTGCAGTTTGGACTCCATCCATTTACTGAGCAGCTCTTGGGCTATTATGAGGAAGGAGACTGATTACTTCACTTGCTTAAAAAAATATATGGGTAAGCATAAAACAGTATCAACGCTGTCTCTGGGACAGTTCTGCCACGTGCTGGGAAGGCTCCCTAAAATGACTGGAAGTTGATCTGCAACAACAGAGTGGGATAAGGCTAATAGTTCTGTTCTCATCTTTTTCACAGAATCACACAATGGTAGAGGTTGGAAGGGACCTCTGAAGATCATCTAGCCCAACCCTGCTGATGGAACAGGTTCATCTAGAATAAATCACCCAGATCTATAAAAGAACGGGATGAGAAGGCGGCAAACTTTACCCTTGTCATGTATGTTACAAATGATTTCTATTCCACCTCATTTTGCCTACAAAATTCTGTGGACATTTAGATTACTCCTGATTACAACAGGAATTTATCAAGCAGATTGAATTCATGTGACATAATTCATATGCAGGTACATTTCATCTATTTTATCATTGCACACTCAGACACACATACTTCCCACATATACAGCCAAGGTTGTGTGATGGTTTGAGCTAGTTGGAATATTTCAATGTGGGACATCATGACATAGAGGATCTGAAACTGCCAATTGCTACTCAAACTGTGCACCACAGGCACTACAGAACTAACCATGACTCTTTGTTGCCCATTCATCAGCTGATTCGTCAACTGGAGAGTCAGGCTGTGATCGAGAAAGCTCATTCACCTTTCAACAGTCCCATCTGGCCTGTGCGCAAGCCTAACGGAGACTGGAGACTCACA
>VWYK01027779.1:3069-16547 GCA_013399775.1 Semnornis frantzii | reverse complement strand
GATTTGGGAAGAGCACAGGCCTTGCACAAGGCAACCCTGTGTACCGTGTTTACCACAGGGTTCAAAACAAGTCTGGGCAAGCCACAGTCCTCAGACTCAGTGGCTCCAGATTCTTTGTCCTCTTTTCCATGGTTGCTTCTCCCTAAAACAAGAGGCAGTGCAGAAAAACATGTCTGGGCAAGCCAGGATGTGTACAAGCCTATTTTGGCCTGCTTAGGCCTACCATGACAGGGTGACAGAGCACTGGAAGAGGCTGCACACAGAGGTTGTGAAGTCTCCTCTGGAGACTTTCAAAACCCACCTGTATGCATTCCTGCATGGACTATCCTAGGTAATCCTTCTTTGACAGGGGAGTTGGACTCAATCTATGGTGGTCTCTTCCAACCTCTAATGTTCTATGATTCTATAATTGAAAGAAACAAAGTATGGGTGGGTCTACAACCCTCAGTTGACTTTGGAATTGTAAGTGCTATGTTTCATTTAGTCTTGAAGTGAAGAATGTCCATTTTATTTGGTTTGTTTTAATGAAACTTTTCCTCCACAAGGTGGTGACATGGAGACAAGCTTTGCTTGTCTGTGGAGAAGGAGCCACAGTTTGTGCAGATGGGCTGCCAGCCCCTTTCTCATTCCCAAACACTTCTGTGGCTGTACCTCCAGTGTGTCATTCCATGATGCATGTGTAAATTCTGTGAAGCATTCAGTCTGCTCTTCAGCAGCTTCAGAAAGCAGGTTGGTGTTGATTTATCTGGCAGCCTGTACCTGGAAGGATGGCTAGTCAGGTAGAAATGTCAGCCATACTTTTGTCTGATAATATTTAGATAAATGAAACTTGCGGAGGAAACTGAAGAGGGTCATTCTGTTCTTTGAGAAATGACAAACTGCTAGAAACTTCCTCTTTGAAAAATACTGAATGATATGAGAAACCAAAAAGGAAGGAGGTTTTGTGATAACCACAGTATGACTCCAGGTCTTTTCTTCACTAAGAGATAATAAATTCACAATGTTCCATTGTCTTTCCTTAGAGGAAGTTTCAAAGAGGCCCGTGGAAGACTCCCATTGCCTGTTAGCTCTAATTTCAGTGCTCTGCTGAAATTACACTGAGCTGCTATTTCAGTTTGGGGCCTTTGAATATCCAGCTCGAGAAGTACTGTGGGTGTACAGGAGCAATGTGTTTGGAGATGGGAGCAGAATATCTGTGACTCCATTGTGTAACACCTTGCTACCCTGAATCATGATGAGAAAAAGTGGGAGGTCCATCTGTATTTGTGTTCACCATCCTAACACAGCATCACAGAATGTTAGGGGTTGGAAAGGAGCTTGAAAAGTCAGTCCAACACCCCTGCCAGAGCAGGATTACTTAGGGCAGGTCACACAGGAAGACAGACAGTTTTTGGATGTCTCCAGAGGAGGAGACTCCACAACCTCTCTGGACAGCCTGTTCCAGGGCTCCAGTACCCTCACGGTGATACTTTTTCCTCATGTGAATTCTTCATGTGAATTGTAGTTAATTTGCAAGTTTTAGTATACAACGAATGAGCTATACAGCTTGTAAAAGACTATAAATCAAAGTGGATGAGAGGTACAAGAAGTGGGAGAATGGAGCTTCTTTATTCCTTGTGTTGCAGAGGAAGGAGGTAGGGCTGGACTGAGTGGTGTGATAGATTTCTGGACAGATCAGCTTCAAAACAGAGTGCTATATTTCAATAAAGATGATGAGCTTCTGTGGGATCCGAATAGATGTGTATACCTATAAATTAGAGAATTGGAGGTCAGTGTGCTGGGCTGCTGAAAAAGCAGGACCGTACCAAATTCCTTCCTGAACAGGGCTTTGCTGGTGCTTTAACCATCAGTGCTGTGTATGCAAAGCCATTGTTCTTTACTACCAGTGCTCTCAATGCTTTGAGTACAGAGGGCAAGGGAGACAATGCTATTTCGTGCTGCTGGCCATGGCCCGTGATTGCTCTAGAGGTTGAGCTTCAGGTGAAAAATGTTCTCAGACCAAACTGAAGTGAGTTGTCCTCTTTCTTCTCCCATTTTCCTTGCTGATGCTCTGATGGTGCTGTGCTGTTGTCCTTCCAAACACCAGTAGTTACTGATGCTGCTTATCTTTCTATCTTTAGGTTTGCCAGCCACCTCTCCCGTGTATTCATCAATCTCTTAGTCCCCTGTGCTTACCTTGCCCTGTTAGTGGCAAGTTCTCTTGGGTGCCTCCTAAGCACAGTGACAGTGGTTTCCTGTGTGAAGACCCTTTTAGGGGTGACGTTGCTTCCATACATGTGCTTCATGCCTGGCTATCATCACAGTGCTACAAGAGTACATAGGATCGTAGAATTGTTTTGGTTGATGCCTTTAAGGGCATCAAGTCCAACTACTATCTAACTCTATAAAGTCTGGAGCTAAAGCATGAAGGTATACCACAACCATGTTAGTTTTAAATTCTTATTTATGGATTCAAGACAAGCTAATATTATATCTTGGTTATTAATCATTCCATCTTGAGTTGTAAGTTCTTAAGTATCAAAGGCCTCTAGCTGAGCTACAATTTCCTACTACTGATTTGGGAAGCACTGTAATAAACATACTTTCTTACAGAAAGGAAGCAGCTTGTCAACTGTTTGCCTCATATGTGAAAATGATGTTTGGAGTGTACAGGCTGGGGGGTTGGATTGTCAGGGATTCATAGAATGCTTTAAGTTATAAGGGACCTTAAAGATCATCTCATTCCAATCCCTCTGCCATTGGCAGGGACACCTTCTGGTAGAGTGCTAGGGTTGCTTAAGGACTCATCCAACCCAGTCTTGAACACCTCCAGGGAGGGGGCATACAAAACCTGTTCCAGTGTTTCACCATCCTCACTGTAAACAATGTCTTCCTAATCTCCAGTCTAAATCTGTTTTCCTCAAGTGTCAATCTCTTCACTACAAGCTCTTACAAGAAGTCCCTACCCAACTTTCCTGTAACCCCCTTTAGGGGCTGAAAGGCTACTCTCAAGTCTCCCTGCAACTCTCTTTTCTCCAGGCTGAACAGCCCCAATTCTTTCAGCCTGTCCCCATGAGTGTCCATCATTGTGGCCTCCTCTGGACTTGCTCCAGCATTTCCATGTCCCTCTTATGCTGGGGGCCCCAGAGCTGGATGCAGTGCTTCTGGTGGGGTCTCAGCAGAGCAGAGGGGCAGAATTCCCTTCCCATCCTGTTGCTTTCAGTGCTTTGAATGCAGCCCAGCACACAGCTGCCTTCTGGGCTGCCAATGAACATTGCTGGCTCATGGTGAGTTTGTCATCAACTGATACCTCTAGGTGGTCCTCCTCAGCACTGCTCTTGAGCCACTCCTCACCTGGCCTATATTTGTCCTTGGGATTTCAATTGTTTTTCATATACTAAATTGGTATTTGCATGTTTGCAACCATCAGATCAAGTTACTACTTTGGGTCTTTAACCTAGGAAGCCAAATATGCATTTGAGCAGACACATGTGTGTGTTTGGGCACTTCAGCTGGGGTATACTCAGTGAGCGAATCCAAAGCCACCTGACAGTGCAGCTTTGTAAAGGAGTGCCAGACTCTTGTGTGGACCTGTGTGGGATTTCATGTTGTTGTTTTTATTTTAAAGCTGCTAGTACATTATGTTGCTATGGCTACTCCATCACAAAATCCTGTTACCAGCACATTAGTGTACTTTAAACTCAGTGTTTCCTCCCTCTTATTTGAAATTCTATTGCATTTTTCCCTGATGTGGGATATTTTTGGAAGAGATTTACATTAGGGAGGGAGGGCTTCGAGACCTCTTAGTCTAACAGATGAAGATTTTACCATTTACCTGTCCACTTTATGCCTTTAATGGATGTTATTCACTGTGTTGAGTGGCAGGAAGGAATGAGCATTTCTGCCCTGGTGTTTCAATTCGCACTTTGGTGTTCCTGGTAAATTAAGCAGGCACAGCTGAGGTGCCAGGTACATGTTCTTCCAAGATCATAGCAAGCTACTGGACTATAAAAGCAGTCAAAGATAAAAACTATGATGCATAATAGACAAAGCACAAATTCTCAAGCACTTTTTTGTGGGTTCAAATAATATCCTGGACATCTGGACAGCTAATGCTCCAGAAATAGTTTATCTCAGAGTTGTCAATGGCAGCTGGCCTGGCATCACCCAGCAGCAGGTCTTTGTCTTGGCACATGATTATTACTAACAGTCAACACTCTGAAGTTCTACTGAGAGGTAGAAACGGTGAGGGAGAAGGGATACTTAGCAGGGTGATCTGCACTGTGATCATGCTAAGAGAGCAGGTGCAGAAAAACTCCCACCTGGTGGTAAAACCCAAGTGTCCTCAAGTACTGCAATTTCATAGAATCATTGGGTTGTCAATGTTGGAAAAGACCTCTACTATCATCTAGTCTGACAGACAACTCACCACCACCATGCCCACTAAACTGTGTCTCAAAGTCCCATGTCTACAAGTTGTTTGAACACTTATACATTTTACGTTCTTACTCTCATAGCAGTGATGACTGGATGTAGTTTCAGTCTTGTATTTGTAGGTCTTTAAGGAAACCAGTGGTTCAGAGCAAAGCCCTCTCCTGACTTCCTTCCAAAATCAAAGTAGCAATGATATGAGAAATTTGGTTCATTATTATTTTTATTATGTTTCATATACTGCTATGTTGTCACAACTAAATTTTTTTTTTTTTTTTTTAAAAACAGTGCTCAGGGCAAAAGCCATAATGCCAGTAAATCAAAGAGCATTTTCTTTGTTACAAGAGCCTTGTATGAGAGATTGCTGTCACTGACACTGTCAGTCCTTAGCAGAGTTCACAGCATATGTCTACCTTACAGAACACCCCTGCAGTGGATTCATAGAGAGAGGGCTGAGGAAAATCATCTTTTGTGGATGGGATCTCCTCTTCCATCTTACCAGACACCAGTTTAATGAGGCAACTGTACTAGAGATCACCTTCAAAGTGGGCTTGCTCTTCTTCTCTTCTCCCAACAGGGAGAAGGTTAATAAGCTTTTGTGTTAACCACACAAATGCTCTCAAAACCTGCCAAAGTACTCATAAAGCTGTGGGAAAGGGTTGGTTGCTTGGCAGTTCAGAGTTGGGCATCCTCAAGTGAAGTAAAAGCTCTCAAAACTCTTGAGGGAGGAAGGATTTGGGGTAGAAACAGACAGGTTGGCTTTAAAAGACTGGAGTTTCTTATTGGCTCCCTAAAGTCTACCTGAGCCCCAGGCACAGAAGAGCTGATCTGCCAGGTTTGTGGATCCTGCAGGTGGCAAGTGCTTCTTTTACATTCTTTATTTCATCTCTGACTCCAGATGGGTGTACTTAAGGCTTATTTATCTCTTTCGGTAGTTTTTGTTAAATCCTTGGCTCCTAGTCCTGGCACTGAGTGTTTACTGTGTCCCTGACTTGGTGCATCTTCCTTTTTTTTTTTCTCATGTACCACCTTTAGAGAAGTTGAAAGTACCTGGAGAGAGTTTTAAACTCAGCCATTGCCAAGTACTGACATCCTCAGCTTTTTTTTTTTTTTTTCAGGGAGTGAAAGCTGCTCTTGGGTTAAAATCAAGAGGGATGTGACTATCTTGGTCTTAGTAAATTCTTGTCAGTGTCTACCTTCTACATTGGTATTTCTTTGGAACTTATTAAAACATATCCGAAAAGGGAATATAGAGGGGAAAGTAGCACATATTGAGTTGTGGGAAATGCTGGTTTTTTATTTCATCTACATCAGGCAAGACAGTAAATGAATTTGAGTTCCTCACATCAGGGAGACTTTAGGTGACACTGCATATCACAGCATACCTTTGAGGAATAAACTGTGCAGCCTCATTTCCTAATGTTTTTATAGTTTTGAAAACAAGGACTGGAAATGCATGATCTCTGTCTACAAAGCAGGATGTGGGCTGGCCATTAACCTGGCTGGCCTTGTGTTTGTGATGCAGAAAACACAGATCGCCTTCTTGTCTGCCATAAACCTCATGTGACCTTTGAATCACTAAATTATCCTGCCTTTTGTCTCCCCTGTTTTATAACAGCTCTAAAACTCTCCTGAAATAGATTTCTTGCTGGTTTAACTTTAATTGAAGTGTTTGTGGTTTTCCAAAGCACATCAGGCTGTGCACCATTGCCCATCTTACTGTTCCCACCTAGCCTAGACTTATCATATGGCCAAGGCTCAAAGCAATCCGTTAGAGCTGGTATATTCCCCTTGGTGGGATGATGTGGGTGCAGTCATCTAAGCATATTTCAGGGCTAAAAGGAAGGAGCCTGCAAAAGCCTAACGAATTATGGACTTTTTTGATAAATCTGGTCCATAGAAACCATGCATAGAAAGGACACAAAAAGAAGAAAACAAAGCCAAGAGCTGGGTCCTGCACTTAGGTCACAACTCCACGCAGTGCTCCAGGCTTGGGGATGAGTGGTTGGAAAGCTGTCCAGCGGAAACAGACTTGGGAGCAGTGACTGATAACTGGCAAAATATGAGCCAACAGTGTGCCCAGGTGGCTAAGAAGGCAAACAGCATCCTGGCCTGGATCAGCAATGGTGTGGCCAGCAAGTGCAGAGCTGTGATCGTGTCCCCATTTGGGCACTGGTGAGGTTGCACCTTGAATACTATATTCAGTTTTGTGCCTCTCGCTCCAAAAATGGCATCGAGGTGCTGGAGTGAGTCCAGAGAAAGGTAACAAATCTGGTGAAGGGTGTGGAGAACAGGTGTGGTCAGGAGTGGCTGAGGGAACTGAGGTTGTTCAGCCTGGACAAGAGGCTCTCTAGAGCTCCCTGAAAGGAGGTTGGAGCAAGGTGGGGGTTTGTCTCCTCTCTCAGGTAACAAGAGATAGGATGACAGGAAACAGCCTCAAGTTGTGCCAGGGAAAGTTTTGGTTGTATGTGAACAACAATTTTCTCCCCGCAAAGGGTCGCCAAACCCTGGCCCAACCTGCCCAGGGCAGTGGTGGAGTCCCCTTCCCTGGAAGGATTTGAAAGTTGTATAGATGTGGTGCTGAGGGACATGGTTTAGTGGTGACCTGGCAGTGCTGGGTTAGTGGTTGGATTGGATGATCTGAAAGGTGTCTTCGAAGGAAAAAATGATTCTGTGATTCTAACACATGAAGTATCTGCCTGGTACTTTGGAGTCAGGTGTTCACAAAATTGTTTTTGTAACAGAAACTCCTTTTTATGTATTTGTTTCTTGAAGTAAATTAAGGACTTAATTTTTAAAAGTATTGTTTTTTCCTTGCATGCAGACAGCGCTCCTTCTGCTGTTCTCCTCCTGTCTTTGAGAACTGTGCTTTATCAACCTGATGTAGCTCATTTAATCTTTAGTGAGGGACTTTGAAAACTTTAAGAAAATAAACTGTGTGATTGTTAGTCTCTTGCAGCCTTTTATATTCCTTGGAAGAAAGCCCTAAACTTGGTTTAAAATGAAACAAGAAGGACGTGCCTCTACCCTTATTCTGGAAAGAATGGAAAGAATTGTGTGCTTCAATCATCGAAAATTGCTGCATGATTTGAAGGCAGCTCCTAGCTTCTTTTATTTGGAAATTATATGCATTTGTAATGTTTTATTTCATAGTTCAGACTCATCGAAGCATCCTTTGGAGATGTCACTTTAAAGAAGGGAGCAGGAGGGACAAAGAGCAGAAAGGCCTCCTCCCTCAAGGCTCTCCGACTCCATGTCCCATTACTGACATTAAATCCTAACTCTCTAGCATTTATCTTGCAAAATGTCTCCTATTTTTCTAAAATGATTAGACTGACCACAGAAATGCAGATTTATTTTATAGGATGATACCTTGTGAAATTAAGGTTGACAGGTGATAGGCTTTCTCTTTAAAAGTACTTGAGAGAGAAAAGTAATCAATGGAGAAAGTCATAGGAAAATGTTAGCATAAGAATGAGTGGTTTCAAATAGCCTGCTCATAAATTCAGGCTGGACTTCAGAAGTTTGCTCACAGATAGAGGAAATGAGGTTCTGGAATGACTTTCCAATAATAATGGGAAAAGCAATCAGGCGAGTTGTATAAGATAAAATAACGTTTCTGCAGGTAACTATCTGGTATAACTTAGAATCTTATTCATTGCACAGGAAGGTCCTCACAGGAACTCTGTTTCTGCCCTAACAGAAATTCCCAGATGGGCAGGACTGGGGCTTTGCTGGCAACATGGTACCCTCCAAAGGCTCTTTTAATTGGATTTTTATAAGGGGAAGAAATAACCTTCTCCTGACTGGGAATATTTGTGGGTAAACAGTGGGTCGAGGCAATCCTGGTTGGCTGCCAGATACCTGGCTACCTACTCTCTCACTCTCCACTCCAACAGATAGAACTGAGGTTAGGAGAGACCTTTGAGATCATCATTGCAACTCCTCACCTACAGCTCACAATTTCACTGCTACTGATAAGCTACATAAACCACATCCCTCAGCACCACATTCACGCCTCTTTTAAATCCCCCCAGGCATGGTGGCTCTGCCACCTCATGGGGCAGCCTGTTCCAGTGCCTGGGAACTTGTGTGAAGAAATTTTTCATAATAGCCAACTCAAACCTCTCCTGGCACAACCTGAGGCTGTTTCCTCTTGTCCTGTCACTTTTTGCATGTGAGAAGAGGCCAAATTCTACCTCGCTCCAACGTCCGTCAGTGTAGTTGTAGATGGTGATGAGGTCTCCCTTCAGTCTCCTCTTCTCCAGGCTAAACAGCCCCAGTTCCCTCAGCCCTTCCTCACAGGACTGGTGTTCAAGGCCCTTCACCAGTTTTGCTTTTCTCTGGACTCACTCCAGCACCTCAATATTGTTTTTGTAGTGAGTGGCCCAAAACTTAACGCGGTATTTGAAGGGTGTATGGGTACAGGGGAACAATCACATCTCTGGACCTGCTGGCCATGCTATTCCTGATGCAAACCAGGAGGCTGTTGGTCTTCTTGGCCACCTAAGCACACTGCTGACTCGTATTCAACTAGCAATTAACACCCCCAGGTCCTTCTCTGCCAAGCATCTCTCCAGCCATTCTGCCCCAAGCCTGGAACATTGTGTGGGGTGGTTGTAGCCAAAGTGCACCGCTCAGCACTTGATTTCATTGAAACTCATGCTGATCATGGGGAGAAAATCAGATTTGGAGCAAAAGTAGACACCTAGTTACCATTACAGGCAAAAGAGACTCGACTTGGAGTGAATTGGTAATTAAAGGTAGAGATTAGGTGAAATGATGTGAACATTCCTGATACTTTACCATGCCTCTTTGACCCACTTGCCGTGACTTAGAAATAAAATGGTATAAAAAAGGAGAAGCTTAGTAGACCTTTACACTGGATTAGGGCTGGCTGCTCCATTTCAAATCAACTTTGTCTTGCAAGGAGCCAGCCAAGTGAAAGAGGTCATTGCCAGTAGGATATTACGCTGCTAGTCAATCCCTGACCTCTCTAATGGTGATGAGATGTTGGTCTGCAGGATCCTCTTGCACTACCTAGTTTTCAGGAGTGTTCCCCTGCCCTGTTCCCTCAATTGCAGCTCAACTCTGTGACATCATTTATGTGCAGATGGAGAAGACTGGAGGTCATTTGTTGATTCTCCTACCACTGAACCTTGAAGTGTGGAAATAGTTTATCTTTGAGCCTTTCTAACTTTCTTCACAGTCAATATTACAAAAGGCCTCTGAGAGATGTAAGCAGCAGCATTCCCTCTCTATGCATAAAAATAAACCTTGCTAGCTTGGTTGGAACAAATTTTCTAATTAATGGCTCCTGATTTTCTCCTTTTTTCTTAGAAGTTGTGCAATTCCTGCAGATAATAGCACTTTTTGTTGTCGTTTGCCTTGTCTGGGTTGCTTTTCCCTAGTGAGTATCTCTCTTGATTTCACTGTAGGCAGTTAGGGAGAACAATGGAGAGGAGATAAATGGAAGCATACAGAAAATATTCATTAAAAATACAGGTCTTTGCCTTGCTTGCCACAGAAGAGCAAGATGTAAGAAAGCTTTCCCTCAGCTTTTTTTCTCACAGCATATTAACATCCCTTTATTTTTTTTTTTTTTTAACTTTGTATTTCTTTCCAAAAAGTCACCAATGTCTTTAAGGAGTGCAAACATTCTCTGTTAAAGGTCACACAACTCCTGGATTGACTTGGCTGTTGATTGCACTTGAGCTAGTAGGTTTAATTCATGTTAACTCCTTTAGGTTTTAATTAAGCAATGTTTTTTAAGTAAGGACAGTCCATCATGACTGTCAACAGGTAAGTTTTGTTCTCTAATATTGAATCTTATATTTTAGCTTAACCGAGATGAGGATTCAAGGGAGATATTGCTTCCAGATTTTTTAATCAAAGTGGCTTGTAATTTGCAGCAGTCCAGTTCAAGTTCATAGCTTGTGAGCTGAACTATAACAGAAACAACTCATCTGCCTGTGAACCTAGGGTTGATGTTTGTAGATATTTGAAGGGTGAGGGGCAAGGATAAGGGGCCAGGCTTTTTTCAGTGGCGTCCTGTGATAGGACAAAGGGCAGTGGATATAAACTGGAACCCAGGAGGTTCCACCTGAACATGAGGAGATACTACTTTACTGTGAGAGTGCTGAAGCAGGCTGCCCAGAGAGGTTGTGGAGTCTCCTCTGGAGAGATTCCAAACCCACCTGAATACATTCCTGAGTGACCTGCCCTAGGCGATCCTGCTTTGGCAGAGAGCTTGGACTCTGTCATCTCCAGAGGTCACTTTCAACCCCTAACATTCTGTGATTTTGTAATCCTACATATGACTTGAGTGGTGCTTTGGCAACAGTAAGATTAGTTTGTTTCCTCTCTGTGTTAATTAATCACTGAATGCTGATTGCTTGCATAGAATACAATTTTTGTTTAAAAAAAATCAAGAAAATGTACTTCTGTCTAGAAAATCTGCAAGAGGAAGGACATCAAAGGTCTTAGCATCAAACCATTTCAGATTATATTTGACAGTGCAAGGCATATGAATTCTTAAATCTTTCTGAATTAGTAATGATTAGTAAATATTATATATGCATTAGTAAATATTACATATGCATTTCTGTGATTTTTGCTTGCCCTTTTTTTAATGCCTTCTTTGTCTTCTGACAGCAGAAGTGGAAATTGTGGCTGTTGTGGGTAGAATGCTAATAAAGGAACTAGGCATTTTTAGTCAGTAGGATTCATTTAGCTGTTTTTGCTTGGGTTGCATAATATCATTAGCATTTTGTGTCTACTTACACAATTGAGTTGATTTCAACAGCACAAGAAAATTTCTTACCTTTTCTTTTTTTTTTTTTTTCCTTGTGTTTTGCTTGGCATTCAAGCAACATTGCTCTGTGCAACAAAATAATTTTTTTTCTAAGCAGGGTAGCAGGGTGTTCTGTTCAAAACACCTGAATTTTTGTTATTTTGGGTAGTCAGTGCTGCTTCTCCCTGGCTGTATTTTTTAATAATCAATTCTTAGCCTTTCTTACTGGTTCTTCTTGAAAAAATAATGAGAAGGAAATCAGCAAGGGTAATCAAACTGAATTACAGCAAAGCTCTAGCTTTCAGCTACCAAGAGCTACAGGAATTGTACCCAATTCATTCCATTCTCTGTACATGTGTGCTTGAAATTGCCTTCCTGGTTTTCATAAACATGTTCCCAAAATGCTGCATGTCTCTTATCCTTATTTAAGGGAAAAACTCAATGTGAAACTGCAGAAGAGTGCAGAACAACTGGATGAGAACACCAGTAAATAAAGAGGCACATATGTCTTATTCCTCTTCCTTATATTTTCAGTGTCAACAAGAAGCAGACATAATACAACTTGGACTTGGTAGAGCTGTTCATAAATACAGGGCGTATACTTTTTACTATGAAACCAAAATTCTGTTCTGTCTTTGATTTGGGATGTTCTCTGCTGATCAATATCTAAAGGGTGGGGGGCAAGAGAATGGAGCCAGACTCATGTCAGTGGTGCCCAGTGACAGGAAAAGGGGCAACAGGCACAAACTGGAACCCAGAAGGTTCCACCTGACCATGAGAAGCTTCTTTGCTGTGAGGGTGCTGGATCCCCAGAGCAGGCTGCTCAGAGGTTGCAGTCTCCTTCTCTGCAGTCTTTCAAGACCCATCTGGATGCATTGCTGTGTGAACTGCCCTAGGTGATTCTGATTTGGCAAAGGGGTTGGACTCGATGATCCTTGGAGGTCCTTTCCAGCCTCTAACATTCTGTGATTCTATGCGTCTCTGATCCTATGATTCATTATATTGTGTTGTTATATTTAATATTTGGTAGTCTTCTGTCTAGTATCAGGTGATAGAACAACAGGAAATGGCCTGAAATTGCACCAGAGAAGGTTTAGGTGGAGATTAGGAAAAATTTATTTGCTTCGAGTAGTCAGGCATTGGAACAGGCTGCCCAGGGAGATGGTGGAGTCACCATCCCTGGAGGTGTTCAAGAAACATGTGGACATGGCATTTGGGGGCATGATTTAATGGCCATGGTGGTGTTAGGTTGAAGATTGGACTCAATGATCTCCAACCAAAACAATTCTATGACACTATGGTTCTTACTTAGGGCAAAGTTCCAAGAGATATTATTCCTTCTCGCAAGCCTTGTGCCACATTAAAACAGTGACCTTCCTTGTCAGAAGGGTTTAAATTAAACACAGTGGTGTTATGCACTCCAGAGCTGTCACTAGAACATGCCAAAAGGCACAGGGCTGGGATTTTGGGGAAAAAGCCAATGCTGAAAGTCCCCTTGCTTTTGTGGGAGGATTTAGTTTTCAGTCTGTGAAAATTGGAGTGTTTTATTCTGCCTGCATGGGGTGTCTGTGTGTGAAAGGGAGAGATGAAACTGGGTGTCAGAGGGTGGTAATCAATAGAATCCATGGTTTGGAGGGGAAAAGGAGGTTCCTGCTGATAAGAGGGACTCTGATTCTAATCTTTATCACCTGTTGAACAATTATTGATGACTTTCATTAATAGGGCTTTGTTTTCATGCTACATAAAGGAATAATCAGCTCTGCATTAAGCTACATGTAAAAAGTCTGTCTTTATTTGCATGGTAATGAAGTAGTACCCAAGGTGTTAGAAGTAGAATCAATAGGCTAATGAGATTTTATGCAAACTGTCTGAAGTAACAGCCTGGTCTCACCCTTAGATGAAAGAATTTTGTCTGAGATAGGAAAATATTTCAAAGTTGTTGTGGGTTGATTTTTTTATTATTACTTTTTTTGGTGTAAGGTATTGTAGAAAATAATTCCAATCTACCTACACACAGTAGTAAGTAAAAGCCTCAACTGGATGATTCTTACAAGAAAGGGAATAGTTGTGAATATCAGTTTTATTCTCTGATTCTAATTTCTAGCCTCAAGGATGAAGCAGCTACAAGTTCACAGCTGGATGAAAACCATCTTTTCCAGAATGAAAAAAAAAAAACAAAACACAACCCACACCAACCAAACAGAAAAAAACAAAACCAAAATGCAACAAAAACACCTTATTAAGTAGCATCAGGTCAAAGAAGGAGAGCAAATGG
>VWYK01027773.1:0-10009 GCA_013399775.1 Semnornis frantzii | reverse complement strand
TTATATATATTTTTTTTTAATTTTTTTTTTTCTGAGCCAATTTCTTCTTACGGCATGAGGCATGGCCCTGTCCTTTCATGTGACTCTACCCAGACCTGCAATGTGTTATATTTGGACATCTAAAACATTCCCTGGTACCAAGGCAGCATGATTATTAAAAAGTGAAAGTTTCTTTGTGTGAGGATAGATTAGCAGTTGCTGAAGGGCTAGGGACCAATGCAGTCAGTTTTCTGCAATGGTATTCGTATGGCTGTAATTTTACCTTTAGCTGTTGCTGGCTGTGAGCCAACAATACACACTTGCAGCCCAGAAGACCAATGGCATCCTGGACTACATCAAAAGAAGTGTGGCCAGCAGATCAAGAGAGGTGATTCTGCCCTTCTGCTCTACTCTGGTGAGACCTCACCTGGAGTACTGCATCCAGTTCTGGGCTGAGGAGAGACTGTTTAAAAGGGCAAAGGGCAGTGGTTTGAAGCTGGAACAGGGTAGATTTAGGTTGGATATCAGGAGGAGGTTCTTCACAATCAGAGTGGTGAAATACCGGGACACGTTGCTCAGGGCCTGGAGACATTCAGGATCAAACTTGACGTGGCCTTGGGCAACCTGACCTCACTGCAGGAGCTGGACAAGATGACCTTCGAGAGACCCTTCCAACCCAATGCCATCTGTGAATCTTTGTCCTGAGAAATGCTCTTCGTTCTAGAGAAAGCAACATTAATGTGAAAAGCTGGAGTGGAAAGCTTGGGAAGTCACTCAGAACTGTGCAGAAGCTGAGACTTTCAATCTTGGATGCCCACTCCAAGGCACCTTAGAGAGATCTTAAGAGAGCATGTTGTGGAAACACAGCTCCAGTAGTTTCTTTTGACTGTGAGCTTAAACCGGATGTGTCCTGAGAGAAGGGTGTGAAGGGGGGAAGGAATATGTAACTTTAAAAGCTTGGCAGAAAAGTTCAGGTGTCTGCCTCTCATTGGCCCATTTGTGTTGGCTTTGAATTGGTCTTTGGCTATGTAACACTTGACCTTGAATCCTTTTATTTGGTCTTTACTTGAATAGAACTCTTCTCATCAAAGCCAGTAAAGAAGAGAAGGTCGCTAAGACTGAAAAAATGTGTTGCAAGAAGCTGTTCCTAGTTTAGAGTGAGGGATTCTGTAGTGTAAGAAATACTCTGTGGAAGGTCCTTCCTGCTCTCTCTAAGAGAAAACACAGGCCAAAGCATAAGAGCTCTCTTGCCTACTTTATGTTCTCCAAGTTTGTCAGGAAACCCCATCCCTGCTTCATTTCAAGCCTCCCATTGAATTCCATTCCTACCATGCAGCCTTCAGTGAATCTTGTAGCCAGAGATAGAGAATCCTGTATGTTCCTTCCCTTCTGCCATTCACCTCACATCCCTGCATACTGGCTCTCTGAGTTTGCTGTGCAGACACCTTCTCTTCTGTGGCAAAATCGAGACCAAGGTATCATGGTTACCAGCAAGTGATGCTGTATGGCCATGAGTGACCAAGCTGGGCAGGTGTAATCTCCTCTTTTTGTTTTCTCTTATTTTTGTACTAATTTTTTTTTTTTTATAGAAGAGGGAATATGGTACTCTGAGTACATGGCACCTGGTGTACTAGCTGCTAAACATTACTGCAATGAATATTATAAATAACTGGAAGATGATTTAGCATGTTAAAGGGCTACAGTATTTATGTCCTTGCCGGCTTTTCTTTTTTTCCTATGATTTTCTTTTCTCCTTTGTCTAGCCAGTGATTGTTTTCTCTGAATGAGAGCAAAATCTTGCTTTCTTTATGAAGCACAGTGACAATGTGAAAACTCTAGGTGCTGCCTCGATATTATTGAGAAACAATAAAAATGTGTCCTAGTATCTAGCAATCACTGAAAGTGAGAGCGAGAGGCAGGAAATAAAAGAATCATGTTGTATGCCCTTCCTGAGCAAATATTAGCTTGCCAGGGTGCTGTATTATCACAAAGCACCTAAGAAATCCAAATTACTGTAACAGTTTGAACCAAACTTGCTCAGTTCCTTTCCTGTCACCAGCTCAGCTGCTAACATCATTTTAATCAAAGATTTGATCAACAATATTAGGCAGATAGTTAGCAGTAAAATTTAACAGGTATGTTTCTCACTAGGGAGGAGATCATTATTTTGCAATCTGCATTTGGTTTCCCAGTAACCCAGAGTGGGTTCTCTGGAGAGAAACAGAGCAGCCAAAATGTATTTCACAGTCACTAGAAACAGTCCCAGCACTCGTTTCAGTACGGGTTTCAGACTTCTGAGTGACAACAGTTCATGGTAGTTTTAGTGTAAGAGGGTGAAGGAGATTTCCACCCTACAGCTTCAGGTCTTGCAGGAATGTTGCTGGATAAAGGCTGTTTTACTCTTGCAGTTGGATTCAGTGAGTAAACTGTAGTTATTAGCCTTTTAATTAAACTTAGTTAATGGAAAATTAGAACAGCCACTCTGAGAGTAAGAAACATTTGCTCCATTGGCCCTGTTTTCCTCTCAGAACAGGGTAGCTCAAGCAAATATTCCTGCACCTCGGGAGCGTTAGGGAGACGAAACTCCAGGCAGGCTGAGGTCCTGCCATGCAGGAGGTAGTCCAGGTATACCTTTCCCTTTCCTACCTGTTTTTCCTCCTTCCCCAGCTGACTCAGGCAGACACCATAGCCAAACTATGACGATTGGCTGCCTGTTCCTCTTGGGAAGAGCTTCCACCACCCCGTGTCACCACCTTAGCCAAGCAAGTGAGCTCTGGAGCAGGGCTTTCAGTTCCTCTGAGGAGCCAGGGGAGAAGCCCTAAATCACCACAGTGCATTCAACTCCAAGTAGGTTATGTGGTCCAGATTCCACATAACAGAGCTGAACATGATGGCACAAGACATTTAGCTGATGTCAAATTTAAATCCCTATTAAAAAGAAGTGTTCTCTAGTCTGCACCAGGCCATCCATTCTGGTAATCTCATTCCATATTTCTTTTATTGTTGAAAGAAGACGTAGATTAATGACAGAACGAATCCCAGTAGAAGGAACACGCTCCTTATAAGGCAGACCTGGGGGAGAGATGGTGGGAATCCTAACATAGCACAACTTTGTTGGCAGAGCACCTTGTGTTTGTACCATTTATACTTGAAAATCCTTCACCCAGGTCAGCAGAGTTCAGCCAAATTAACTCCACCTGGATAGATGGAGCTGAAGATTACCTGTCAGAAAAAGACCTAGAGTGGTGTATTCTAACTTAGTGCCACCTTTCAAAAGCCTTTTAGTTACTGTGACAGATCTGTTCGGACAAATGGGGGTGTTTGGAAGGATTCCTTGTGCTGAAGCACATCAGCAAGGGGCTGAAAGGATCCAAACAAGCCCTATTTGTTCAGCCCTCTCTCCCAGCTGGTCCGCCCTGACTTGCTGCTGCCTTTTGGAGAAATATGGTCTTGGTTCTCGATGGTCTTGAATTAATACACAGTCTCACCAGACAAGTGAATGTTTGCTATTTGCACTGCTGTCAACACATGATGTTTAGTGAGATTCCTGTGATGATTTCTAAAGCCTCAGGCTCTGGAGTCACATGAACATAGACTCATCCTTAGCTTCTTGTGGAAAAAAAACAACAACCCAAAACCAAACCCAAACCACAGACAAAGGCTTTGATCTTCACAAGCGCAGAGAAAAAGGACAAAAGTGTGATGCCAATTTGCCTGTTAATAACAATGCATGGCAATGGAAAGCAAATAATGGATTTATAACAACTCTGCCATCTTAAAACTCATCTCCTGATGAAGAGAAGAGGCTAGTATAGTCACTGGAGAGGCTCAAAACACCCTAAAGCCACATCATGCTGTTGTATCTTCAGTGTCTACTGGTCCAGTTGCCTGTGGCTATTTAAGCTCTGGTTAATGTGTAGGACCATTGATGTCCACACAACCTGGCAGATCTCACTCACTGACAAAGCTAGGGCTTGGACAAAACTACCTGAAATATCAGCAAAGAAAGGAGACAGCTCTTTCTGCTTCTTATTACCCTCTTGTCAGAGCAGTTATTTGGGAGGCGAGAGATTCTCCATCTGTCACAGGGAGTAATTCATAGAATGCAATGGTTGGAAGGGACCTTGAAAGGTCATCTTGCCCCACCACCTGAAGTAAGCAAAGACATCTCCAACTAGGCCAGGCTGCTCAAAGCCCCATCAAGCATGAACTCGAATGTCTCTCTAGGTGTCTGTGCTCCCATCTGCTTTCTGTTCTGTAGCTGCCCTTGCGGGAGCTGTCCACGTATGCCTGGGTGCAAGGTTGCATTGCTAAAGCTAGTGGAGGTGCAAGGTTCTGTTAATGCTGCTTGGCCTGGAGTCAGGGTGACTCCATCCAGAGTGTGCTCTGGTCCATCTTTAGATCTTGGGAGCAAACTCCAAAGTCCACTTTTGAAGTAAAAACTTTAGTTAATGGATTCCTACTGGCCATAAGGAATATAGGAGAGTGACAGTGAATGGACCACATCCTCCTAAGGCACCTGGCAGCCTAGTATTAAAGGCATTCCCAAGTCAACATGCTTTTAAAGTTGGGAAAGGGTGAGAGAATTAAACTGTGGGGTGTACGTCCTTGGAGTGTGATATGCATCTATGATGTAAACTACAGCATGGAAAGTTCCATCTCAACATGAAAGGGAACTTCTTTACTGTAAGGGTCACAGAGCACTGGCACAGGTTCCCCAGAGAGGCTGTGGAGTCTCCTTCTCTGGAGACTTTCAAACCCCATCTGGATGTGCTACTGTGTGACCTGCACCAGATTCTATGGTCCTGCTTTGGCAGTGGGGTTGGACTCAAAGATCTCTGGGGGTCTCTTCCAACTCCTAATATCCTGTGCTGCAAGGTGGACAGGAAGGGGAAGGACATGATTATGTCCTTGTTTCTTTCTTTTTGCACAGAGTGTGCAACATTGAGCTTTTTATTCTCAACTTTTTTTTTTTTTTTTTTTTTTTTTTTTTTTTTTTGGGGGGGGGGCAGAATCTTATCCCCAAATGGAGATATTATTTGGGTCAGAAGGAACCTTTTACTACCCCCCACAGCAAAATATTTTTTGGGGGGATTTTTCATGGAGGAAGAAAAAAATGTTTTGTAGCAACCTAAACAGGTTTCATTTTTCTATTTCAGCCACTGAAGTGCAAAAGAAATAAAATCAATGATTAGTACAACCCTAATCTGAAGATGTATATTTTAAGGCCCACATTATGCTGAATATGTGCATTACATAGGCAAAGTAAAAATCCATGCCATTATTGTGCCTGCTCAGTCGCCACTTTTCAAATTGAAATATCTCAGCCATTTTAAATGACGTTTTTATTTTTGAAAAGACTCTAAAAGCAATTAGAGGGCAATATTGACTGTTCACTTGCCAAATTCCACTGTTCCAATGAAAGCTGCTTTTGAGTTACTGTACACAAGTGCAGAAAGCATCCCAAATCATTTTACATACATTACAAGCAAAACCAAAAAGGAATCACCATTTAAAAGAAAAGAAAAAGCCATTTATAAAAGAAATGCTTGCTCCCAAGTCGAAACCATGTGTCAGCCTAGAGCAATCTGTTAAACTTGAGTTATGAACCCCTGGAAAAAAAAAAAAAAAACAACAAAGAAAAAGAGTTGTTGGTAGTGCAGATGCCAAGACTCACAATTAAAGCAGAGGCATGGTGAGGAGAGGTCTCGTGCTGATGTTCTGCATAGGGAAAGTTGTCTGAATGCATTCAGCGGGAGAGGTGATGAATTCTGTGTCTCTTCTGTTAGTAACATTTGTTAGCTACCTGGTTTAGCTGTCTTAATCAGAACCTAAACCCATGAAGCTCTTGCATATGACCATGTACAAGTGAGCAGGATGGATTGTCTGTAACTTCCAAAAAGTCGTGACCAAGTCATCTTTCCAGAACTCAAGGCTACCTCCAGTTCACCTGAAGGGCTATTAACTTCTCCTCAGCTTGAATTTATACAACAGGATGACTCCTGGGGAGTTGAGTAAAGGCATAGATAAGTCATCTCAAAACTTTTCTGAGGAGCTAAAACACAAGATGTTGTTTGTACCCAGAGAAAACTGAAGGGATCCTATTGCAGGGATGCTTTTGACTTTAGTGTTTGGTAAATTATCCAGGCTGACCTGGCAGAAGCTTGCAGCAGATACTGTTGTCCACTGGGGACTTGTTCTCCACCCACACTTTGTCCATGGGCTGTAAAGGGCTGCTGCTTTTAGGATCACATTCTAGAGGTATAAGGCTCTGTTAAAATGAGTTGAGTTATGCTGTTGGGGTAAACCATAGGCTCTACTCTGCTATCTGCCACTGATTTATCCATAGGCTGCAAGCCAACATCTGTCTTCTCCGCCTCAGGGGTAGATTCTCATTAATACTGAGGCCTCTTTATGCCTTCTTGGATGTGGAAAAGGGCCTTGCAGCAGAATTTTATTGACAGCCATTTGATGACCCATTTTTTCCCCACTTCTGTTCCACTTTTCTGCCTTTTCAACATGTTGCCCTGAAGAACCTACAAACGTTTTGCTCTTGGACATGTGTTTTCAGTCCTGTGTTGCCTGCCTTCATGCAGAGATTTATCTGCCAGTAATGAATGAGGTTTTATCATACTGGTTCAAGCAAATGTCATGATAAAGAGTGTAAGAGGATCAACAACAAGTGTAAGAGGATCCTCCAAGTAGGAGCAGGGAGGTCATTCTCCCCCTGTACTCTGCACTGGTTAGGCCACACCTTGAGTACTGTGTCCAGTTCTGGGCCCCTCAATTTAAGAAGGACATTGAGGTACTTGAACGCGTCCAGAGAAGGGCAACGAGGCTGGTGAGAGGCCTTGAGCACAAGGCCTATGAGGAGAGGCTGAAGGAGCTGGGATTGTTTAGCCTGGTGAAGAGGAGGCTCAGGGGANGTGGCACTTGGTGCCATGGTCTAGTCTTGAGGTCTGTGGTAACGGGTTGGACTTGATGATCTTTAAGGTCTCTTCCAACCTTGGTGATACTGTGATACTGTAACATGGATGAGTTGCACTATAAGTCTGTGTAAACAGAAGCTGGGACATGAGGAGGCGGGATGGCTTCCTTTCAAGAAAAATGTTATACTAGAAGAAAGCTGGGGTTAAATTTCCTGAACTGGGGAAGATTTCTCTTCTTTTACAAGGTTGAGTAGCACAAATAAAATTTCCTCTGTTCTTATCTTCCTTCCTGCCTCCCTCCCCTCACTCTGCTTAGGGGAGCTAGGAGATAGCCTTTTCTTTTTTTTCTTTTTCTTTTTTTTTTTTCCCCTGGGCCATCCCAAACAGAGTTGATCTCTGTCTGAAATATTCCAATGTCCATGAAAACAATTTTCTCCTTCATTTCATGTGAGTGCCACACCACATGTCTGTGATATATGAGACAGGGTAACACTGTCAAAAATTCAACCACAGCCACGCAAAAAAGCAAAGGGGCTTATCTGAGCAGAGTGACACAAGGGTGCTGCTTAGTAGGCTGCACTGAGCTGCTGTTGATGGGAACATAGTCTTTATTTATAAATGATCAGTAAAGATCTGCTAACTGCCCAACAGAGGACACTTAGCTGTCTGCACACTTCAGTCCAAGCACAGTAAATACAGATCAAATGGTCACCAGCCGTGCAATGACAAGGATCTGATCCCAGGCACCTTTTTACTTCTATATTTATTACTTTGGATCACTTTGTGGTTTGTTATGTTATGTATGGATGTGCGATGGTTTGGGAGTTCCCTGCCCCCCCACACTTGGTAAAATCACCCAGCCTAGACTCAGCTGGCTGGAAGTTAAGGACTGAAGCTCTGTTTACAGCTCAGCACAATATACAAGCAGAGATATACACAATATACAGGAATATTTACAGAAATATACAAGCTAAATGTAATACAGAAACACAACACCCCTCCCAGAAATTTGAGTCCCCAGGAGGCGCTCCCAACCACCCTTCCACCTTCTTTCCACCCCTCTACTTTACCCCAGGGGCTGCCTTACATGCAATGTGAGTTTCGAGGATCAGCCAGGGGGTTTAGAAGTAGAGTGGTTAGTGAGGTTATTCAGCAAGGAGGCGAGGACACACTAGCTCCCAGAGAGAGACCGAGGGACTGTGTTATCTACGTTTGTGTTCTTATTCTTAAACATCTCAGCAAGCCTATGAGTGAAGTAGACATCACCAGTGTTTGCTTTTCACAGCCTATAATATAATTTTCTCCATTAAAATATTTCAATTAGCCTCAAACTAGCACAGGATGCTTGAAGGAAAATAAGGAATGGAGCTGAAAACAATTGTGATTACCAGTTGCAATTCTTGAAGCAACTGGAGACACTGTCTGAAAAGTAGTACCTTAGGCAATATAGAATCATAGAATTGTTTCAGTTGGAAAGGACCTCCAAGATCATCGAGTCTAACTATCAACCTAACACCACCATGCCCACTAAACCATGCCCCAAAGTGCCATGTCCACACATTTCTTGCACACCTCCAGGGACGGTGACTCCACCACCTCCCTGGGCACCCTGTTCCAAAGCCCGACCACTCTTGCAGCATAGACACTTTTCCTAATCTCCAATCTAAACCTCCTCTGGTGCAATTTCAGGCCATTTCCTCTCATTCTATCACCTGATATGAGAGAGAAGAGACCAACTCCTACCTCATTCTGACCTCCTTTCAGGTAGTTGTAGAGGGCAATGCGGTCTCTCCTCAGCCTCCTCATCTCCAAACTAAGCAATTATTACTTCCCCCCTCCCCCCTCCCAATTCCATTTGGCTGTTTTCAGTTAGCTCTTAAGGTTTTGAAACAATTGCAATGGTATTTTTTTAAGAGGGGATTCAGAGCAATACCCAAAGTGCCTACTGACTTTAGTAGAGATTAGAGGTGTTCTTTGGCTGTGGGGAATGCAGCAATTCTGCTCTGCCAGGTAATCACAGCAGATGGATGATATGTAGCCAGTAAAGCAGTTTGTTTCATGTGCTTGTCATCGTGTACAGCTTTAATTTATTACATATCGCTCATCTCAGTGTAAAATAAAGGTTTGGCTTGTTTGGTTTTGTTTGTTTGATTTTGGGGTGGGTTTTGGTTGGTTGGTTGGTTTTGGTTTTGTTTTTTTCTTCAAATAGACTTCCTTACAGAGTGCACCTTTTGGCAGGATCTGAGTGCATCCAAATCGTGAAAGGTTTCATTTTCAGAAGTAATTCTGGGAGTGTGTTTGACCCCAGTCCACATGCATGGATTTAGGCATTTAAGTGCAAGCATCTCCTCTGGTTAGCATATTCAGCACAGGAAAGCTGGTGCTTCTGGAGAGCAAGTCAAAATAGGTAATGATTAAGGGTGTAAGTGGAGTCCTTGGCATGTGCTGATGGAGGCATCAGTCTCTCCACAGTTATCCTAGGGTTGTAAGGGACATCTGGGGACAACAATATAACCAGTCACAAAGAACCAAAATGCCTAAGAGTCTGCTAAGACATTTTCTTGAGGAGCTAAGTAGGCCAGTAGCAAATATTACTATCCCAAGCTGTTCTTCATCACTCATGTCCTGGAGATTATTGTTCTCAGGAGCTCCATCAACAGCAGAGAAGCAGTGTGTGCTGCCTGCTCTGCCTCAGTGCCAAACCAGTAGGTTAGCTCTGACTGCTTTCATTGCTGATCTGCCCCGAAACTTCAGACCAAATTGAAGGCAACTCATGTCCTGTTGAATGGCAAAACTCTGGGGTTTCACTGCACCCACAAGTTGAGCTTTTCCTTTCTGGACATACCCTTCTCTGTCTTTACGAGACACAATTTAGTGTCTCTGAGCTACAAGGTAGAAGCAGACATCCTCCCGTTACTGTTTAATGTATTGCCTTACCTGGCTCATCTCTTTTTCTGCCTGAAAACTGATGAAGCAGGATCATATAGGAGGTAAGAAGGAAAAGAAAGAAAAATAGATCTGTAGATATGTAGCTCCTCCACTCCTAGAGCATGAGTAAGGTTTGCCTAGAGATTATGATTTTTATTATTATTATTATTGCT
>VWYK01027764.1:6961-51910 GCA_013399775.1 Semnornis frantzii | reverse complement strand
CACTTTTTTCCCCCTGAATCCTATGTATTACTCCTGGCATTTAAACATTGGAGCCTCCTGGCTTCCACACATGTCTCTATCCCCAAGGAGCACAGCATGAGCCACTCTGGCTGTAGTGATACAGTATTTTTATCACATGTACTGTAATATTATCCCTTGTAAAGCATAACACTCTCGAGTAGGCATAGTAAACTGAAGACAATCAAGATCTTAAAGGGTAATACATTTTTATGTGTTTAGTCTCTTATGGCACTATATAACTTCAGAGCCCAAATGCAGCAGTGGCTTCTCCAAATCACGCTATTAATATTGTATAATGAGCAGTGCTGCTGCTCCTGAATTCTGGCACACCAGAGGGTGATTTCCAGCACTTCCAGTCCCTTGTAAAAATGTTATTCTCTTTGCTGTGTATGTGCTTGGCTTCTGCTGGGCAATGCAGCTTGGGATTGTGGTTGTGCTACTGCGATCGAAGGTGAATTTTCCACACAGGCGCTGGGGAATGGAAGGATGATTTCAGCATTTTGCTGCCTAGGGATCACCTAGATTGCAGTTAGAAGACAAAAGTTTTCAACTGCAGAATAAGTTTCGGACCCTCCTGGGGACCCCTCCCCACTTTAGGGTTTCAGGATTTCAGGATTTCTTTCTTCTCCAAGAACCAGCTCTCCTCCCCACTTGAACTCCAAATCGGGACATGAAGCATCTCCAGTGTTGTCCAGTGTAACCTAGCACGTCCTCACAGTGTGAATGAAGCTTTGAGCGTTGTATCCGACCCCTGGGTGGAATCAATGTTTTTGATAGCTTCTTTCCTTTCTGCACCAATGAGAGCAGTCCTGGAAGTCAGTTTGTTCATGTTCACATGAAAAGCTTGAAGCTGTACTGCAGTTTAGCCCTTCCCCACCAAATATTTATGTGAACAATAGTCCCTCCAGCTTTGGCATTCAGCACTTCTCCCGCCTGTGGATTTTTATGATGGTCCAGAGAACAGAACATGTCACCATCTTCCCATCTATTCTCTGAGAATAGCTGGAAAGTAAGGTTAAAAATTACCTTGCTCTTGGGATTTGCATTCCTTTGCTTCTCTGTAGAAGCCACAGGAGCATCATGCCTAGAGTAGCCTACTGGCACTATGCAAACCCACACAGGTTTGTGTGCCCTGAAATCTTTTCTGAGACTCCATGTGAAGATAACTGTAGAAAGACTTACTAAAAAGTCCCCAAACAAACAAAATCTGAGAAACACCAAAACAAATCAAACCCAAAAAAAACTGCTAGAGAATGTTTCCAAAATCACTACTGCAAGGCAGAACCAAGCTCAGCTTGAATTACTCATGCAGTTTTATAGAGCACTATTGTACCTATGAAAAGCAGGTTTGAAATGACTCTTTTGTGGAAGGATGGCTGAGCAGAAGAAGCACTGTGACTGTAACACATCCTTTACTTGCCAACAGGAAGAGGGATGTGAAGGGCAGTGGAAAATTATGGTAGCAGTGTTTATACAATGCATTGCCACTTCAAAAAATGTTGGGTTCTGGTAATAAACTGTCACATATTCAAGGCTAACACAAATTAAGTCTGTGATACACTAAATGTCATCACGTTTTCAAATTGAGAGCATCTTGCCCAGAAAATCTCTTTCACTTTGGGTTCCCAAATGCCTTAAATCAACTCTCTCGTAGCAAACGTGCCCCAGCACCCGGGCAATGAGCGCAGGACAGAACAGGATAGTAAAGAACAGCTTTTTTCCCCCCATTTAGTGGTATTTTGCTCCTTCCCACAGTAATTGGAATTCAGATAACATTAATGTTCCCATTCTTATGTTAAAATTAATAGTAGACTGCTGGTATTTCAGCTAGACATTAATTGTATAATATTCATACGACAAATGCTATTAGCTTTAGAAATCTTCCAGATAAACTTATATAAATTTGTCACCACAAACCCATGAAAAAACTTCCATGCATATTGATTAGGCCTTTTCTATAGTAACACCAGATTCCCGAATAGTCCAACAGTAGCTGCCTGCTTCCCAATAAAGGAGATCCAGCTGTAATGCTCCATTCTCTTAGCTTTTTTTCTTTTAGTTTTCATCCTGCCGTCTCTCACCAGTACATAACACTGAAGAAGTTGCCTTCATGCCACAACTTACTTCCACAGAGCATGTTGTATAACAGGTTAATATTTTACAGCTATTATCTGAATATTATTTGAATTTGAGTGATTAGGGAAGGGGAGTATGTGCAGCTCTGCTGGAGGGACTTGGTGAGCAGCTGGCACATGATTTCCAAAAAGAGGGTTCTGCAGAAGAAACTTTTGAATCTTCTTCAGTCACAGGAAAATCCATAAGGCCAGTTCATCCCCAGTTAAACATTACTGGAAGCAGCATAGCAGCCATCTTCCAGGGGTCAGAACCTAAGCTGAGCTACACGGCCCCGCGTGGGGAGGAAAACAAAAACAATTGCAGACGTGCCGGGGGAAAGGTATAGCTTTACATTAAGTAGCAGCTCTGTCCCACCAGTCATGTCCTCACCCATCCTTTTCAAGGCTGTCTCTTCTGCAGCCTCAGCTGCCATTCACATTCATCATAAAACAAAAGTTGTCACCTTAGGCATCCTCTGTACTTCTCATAGTTCAGTCCTAGACGGCAATACAACCTGCTTCCCTCCTTTATCACACATATACTGATCTACTCTTATTTCCTCCTGCTCATCCCTCTAGCCTGGTTTTCTCCACATCATCCACACCTGCATGCCATCTCAGGAAACTCCTCTCTATGTTGCAAACAAGAGGAGATCCCCAGCTGGCATAAACTACCAGGGATCCATTGAAAGTGACCTGTCTGATGATCTTTCTGGATATTCTATTGTAAACACTTGACTGCATTGTTTATTGTTGTGCTATTTGCATTAGACTTACAAGCCAGATGTTAGGGTCATTATTCTGTTGTTCACTGAAGATTTTACCAACTATTCTGTTCTTGCAGTCCTCCACTCTCTCCTCAGCTGGTCCATGACACACCCAAACTAGTGTTTGGAGGGTCAACTTCTTTTCAAGACAAGCATGTAGTTTTAATTCAACTCTCTTCTCCTTTCAAAGGGTGCCTCAGCCCAACTACAAAGTGCAAAGTGATTTGGGAGAAAACACACTTAGGAAAGCTTTGGTGGGGGGGGGGGGAAATGGAGAGGTGAAACTGCTCCTCTTAGTAACTGAAACATTGGATATAAAGGCAAACCAGTACTTAGCAGTGTACAAAAATCCCAGGAACTCATACACCTCAACTCCTTGCTCATAACTGCTAGAAAATGACTTTCACAAATGCTCTGCAGTGCTTTGTGTAACCTGAGTTTCCTCAGTTCCTTTCATTGTATTCCTCTGTGCAATCCAGATTTGTAAATCATTCCAGGAAACTTTTTATTAACTCACAGGAGCCTTCCCAGACAATACTCTGTAATTTCCACTGCTCTGAGTCAGACACAGTCATATCAGCTAAGAAATATCCATGACCTTTTTGTGTCATTTTTCTTCTGGTGATCACAGACAGTCAAAGCAACTTCTGGATAAAGTTCTGCTCCAAGATTTGGAAGGGGAAGATTTTTGCCTGTTCTCGCAGCCCAGCTGAATTCACACTGAATAATTTCATTATGCCTCTGTAAATTCCCCTTACAGTTTAAAAGGCACTGAGTATTTTTCTTTCATTTATTACAGCTGAGCAGTCTAACGCAGCTGCATTTCAATGGAAGTGAAGTGATTCCTTTATGCTATCGCTATTTTGCCAAGAGCATATGGTGTGAGGTGGATAAAAAGGACAATATTGCAGGCAGCCACAGCAGAACCTCATTTATCATACTCTGAACCTCCCATAGCACAGTTTTTATGTCTCTCCATCACCAGCTGACTCCTCCTTGCCAGGATGTGCAGTGACAGAATCATTTGTGGTGTCCCCCAAGCAGCTCAGCCATCAGATCTTCTGCTTCATTTCAACCCCAGCTCAGCACAAACTATTTCCTCTCCAAGAGCAAGAAACGCCAGGAAATTATGGCTGCAGGGGAAACATTAATGAGGGTAGCTGTGTTTTCTCATCCTCTGTTTATGTGGTGTTACAGCCAAGCAGTCAAGGTACCCCACGGGAGAGCTGCTGTTGATTTCAGAAGGGACTGGTGGCATGGGGAGGTGCGGACTTCTGTCCCACCAGGCTGTCAGATGAATTTTTGCTGTGAGTACGGCCTGAGCAATGAAGTACAGGCTTCAGGGCTGCCCTTTGCACAGTGGGCTCATGTTTTATTTCTGGCAATCTCTACTGGAGAATATTCACTAATGCACTGAAACTTTCTCCTGACAAACACTCTGCTTCCCAAGAAAGACAACAACTCATCCTCTTTTGTTTTCATCCGTTTTCACAGTGTACTTCTGCGGAGCTGCCTGACATTTGAATAAGCCACAGGAGAATTATACCTAGGACATTTCTACTAAATATTGCCGCTGTAGTAGGAGGGTGCAAACGCAAGGGAGGCATTTGGAAGAGACTGGTAAACAGTTGCCTTGGTACTACCTAATTAGAATGTTACATTGTCTGATGGGATCTACACCCAGGAATGTGCATAGCCTGGATTAACTTTTCCAGAGCCAGGGTGGTAGACTGTAAGCAGTCAAAATCAGGAAATCATTTGGAAATGGAGCTGGGTTGCTTTTGAATCTCTTTTCCTGGGGGCTTTTTTACTGGTGAACAGAAAAGAAGTTGTCTTGCTTCAATATGTGGCAGCTGTGCTGCAAAATTGAGGGGTCCAGGTTTTTAATAAGAAAAAAAAAAAAAAAAAGTTTATCCTCCCTCTGTAGGGTTGCTCATGTGGAAAGCAGAGTGGTCCAAGGAACTATCTCCAGAGGAGCATTTCAAAGTCCTGCATTTTATTGCTAAGCTTCCTCTTGACCTGTTTGGCAACCTTGGCCAAGAAACTTGTGCCCTTGCTCATACTCTCTAAATTTAATTTCCCTGGTTCTGAGGCTCTGCAGGTGCACTTATTTGTACAGGAGCCAAGGCATAGTGAAGTGCTGCAGCAGCTCAGGGTGAAACAAGCACATGATAACATGTCTAAGGAGATTTCAGGACCGTATCATCTGGGTGCCATTTGAAGCATCCTTCTCTCAGCACTGCCATGAATTCTTCCTCAGACCTTATCTACAGTCAAAACAAGCTTGTGCTTTCAGGCTCTTTCCCTCCCTGTTCTTTTATTCACATGATCAATCACACTTGCTTATATCAGCACCCGTTACTCCCCCAGATTTTCCTGCATACAGCTATGGCAGAGCCATCCCCTGACTATGATCAGAACTGCTTCCTTCTTCAGTACTAGCCAGTGGCTTGCCTCTTGAACACAGAAATCAGGTGCTCACCAGCTGTACTATCAGCGAGTATGGAAGTGCTTCACGTTGGAATGCTCTAAGGGAAAAAGGATCCTGATTGTCTCCTCAGTCAGAATTCCCAGGAACTTTCTGGACGTCTCTCTTTGGTGAAGGACTGCTGAGAACACAAATTCTGGTACTTGAGGCTGGCTAGAAGATGTTGTGCATGCAGGAGATGTCACAGAAAAGGAAAGGAAGTGTTCTCATCCCTCAGCAGAAAAGCAACACCACTCAGTGATCATTCCTGGGCAAAGAATCAGACCCAACTTGGGATATATGAGGGATCTCATTAACACGGTCTGGCCATTTATTGCCCATACTAATTGCTTACTTAATGGTATGGCTATTGGATTATTTAATAGCTGTAGCATCCCTTTGAATAATCCTTTTTGTACATGATTAAGTGCAACAATATTGAATTAATTAAATGGCTTTGGATTTAATTTTGCTATTTGAACTCAAACAAAGAAAGGATCGAGATAGCTGTTTGAATAAATTTTGGGATTCCAGAGTGGTGGGTTTTGCAGGGTTTTTTTTGCTTGGTTGGTTGGTTTTTGGTCGGGTTTTTTTTAAGGCTATTTGCTCAGTTGCAAAGGAGAAGTATTTCTAGGTTCTGAATTCTGGATGAACAGAGGGACAAGTGCAGGGAACCAGCTCAGCCCACAGAACTAAGAGCAGTGTTTCTACAGGGCTTCTGACAACCATCTTTCTGTAAAGTTCTAAACAACGCAATATCAGCAACTTGCCCTATCACAACTTTTTTTCCTCTACTATGGCAAACTGAATTGTTGCTCAATGTCTTGAAAGTGATTTTAAAATGTAAAAAAAAATATCCCAAAAAATCAAAATGCAAACCAAGCAAACACCTTGCAAACTTGACACCACAGATCTGGACTGCGAGCTCATCTAGCATAACGTCCACTGGAAATTTAATCAATTCCACAATAAATCTTTCTTTTATTAATGAGTATCTGATTGGATGTGGTTTCTCTGAATTGACATGTGTGAGTCCACCTGCCAGTTTTTGTGGTTCTAATCATAATATTTTAAAAGGTTTCTCCTCTCACTCTCTTTACATCATAATGAAAAGAAATGAACAACAAAACAGCCCACAAAAAATACCCAGAAAAACACCCACCACATAAAGAACAAGAGGAAACTACCAAAGTAACCACACAGTGGAAACATTGAAACCAAATACCCGTTCCTCAGAGCGATATCAAATGAACCAAGTAAACAACCTGGAAAGAATGAGATAAAACCATTCTTCTCATCTCTTTCAGTTTTAGTAATCTTAGATGTTATTTTCGACCACGGGGTGTGTGTGTGGGGGGGGAACACCAGACAGAAAGACAGTTTTAAGAAGTTTTTTTTTTTTTAAAATGTGACAGGACTCCAGAAGTGTAGCTCCCAGTTCATGCCAGCTAGAGCTGAGCCGGGCTTGGCCAGCTGAGGCTGTCCCCCTTCTTCTTCCTGGGAGCCCGAGATGGCAAAATTCGGGCTATTTACTTGCTCGGTCTGAAACGATTTCTTTATATTGGTGTTGAGTGAGTCACTAGCCAGGAACTGCATATCATGCGGACCATATGCAGGGAGCTGCAAAGATCTGACTCAGAGATGTAAATCTGTGTCGTGGTGAGGCACCGAGGGGTTTAGTGACACTTTATTCTTTCCGCCTTTATTGCTGTTATGGGGGCGGCAAAAAACACCCTTTTGTCATTGTGGGGATGTTTACGCTGAGCGAAATCAATTTCTTCTTTGTGGTTGTGATCAGAGGTGCGTGGAAAACGTGCTGGAGCTCGGATGCTCCCCGGGTCAATCGCCTACAGAAAAATCCCCGGAGGTCTCGGCGCTGCGCTGAGATGATACGTGGATCCGATTGCTCGCATTCCTCTCGCCGGGACCACCCACATCCGATGGGAGCCGTGGAGGCATGGAAATAATTTTGCTTGCGTGTGTGTCTGAATGTGCGACCTCAGAACTAGGAGAGCCTGGTTGTTTGGGGCACCAAAAGCTAGCGCCCAGCCACCCACCCGTGGCCGGTCCTCGGTTATTCAGGGATAACTCAGAGCGGGGAGGTGCTGCTGAGAGGCGCCCGGTGCTGCCCATCTTCTACGGGGTACCAGGGGATTGGCAGTGGGAACCACCTAGGTGATTTTCTTCAGCACGTTGCTCTAGGGCTGCCCTGGATTCGCAGCACCCACAGGTCTCCCTGCAAGTCCCAATCCCACCCGGGTGAAGCTCCATTCCGGTTTTTAGGGCTCTACATATTTTGGTCATGACATATGGACTGTCTGCGGGTGCACGCCAAGAGGTGGGGTGGATTTTGCTTCAGCCAACCTGGATCCTCACTTAGAAACCCTCGTTCATCCAGAGAGCAAAGTGAGGAAAACAAACAAACAAATAAACAGAACATCTGCAATGCCTGCAGGCAGGCACAGCTCCTCTATAAATAGAGGCTGTTCACTTTACACACTTTACACCAATTTACTTCGCTGCACCACCAAAAAGGCAAAGCAGATTTTGCTGGGTGCTGGCTATCTCCACCTGGGCTACCTATGCTGATGTCAGCAGGCTTTGCCTAGTTTCCTTTGTTTCGCTTTGATACGTGGAATTATGGCCTGATAAAATCTTCCCGACTAGGATGCTGAGGGAGCAGGAAATTAAATCTGTAGGCTGTTAATGGGGCTAGTCCAAAAGAGTGGCCTCTTCGTGGCATTTGAGTAGTAAAATCTTGAGACAAGACCACAGGTGGGCATCCTGTTGACAAAGAGTCTTTCTTAACATGAGCAAAATGGTGCTCGGTGGCTTTCCCCATACAAACTTGCCCTTGTAATCAGACAGAGCAGACTTCAGCTGGACAGAAGAAACCTGAAATAAAGAATTTGCTTGCCTTTTAAATTTAAACAATTAAAATCAGACCGAGGGAGCAAAGACATTCTAAAAGAAATCAGTATTTCCAGTGCCTTTTGTCTCACTCCTGAGGGCTGACAGGGCTGACAAAGGTCCCCTTATGTTGCTTAAGGTTGGCTCCTTGGTATTGCAACTGGTGCAAAAACCTGTGCAAGAGCTGCTCGAGGCTGGACCATTGCATCACACCTGTAAGCAACAGATGGATTTTGCATAATTCCAGTTGTAATTCTGTTGTTATGGCACGCTCTAGATGTCTGCAATGGCTCCTCTGGGGAGTGCATGGTCAGAAGCTTTCCAGGGTCTGGGGCAGACAGGAGATCTTTATCTCAGTGGTGCTTTTCCTGGGGTTGTGCTCTGGGGCTGTGCAGAAACTTATTTGGGGTTTGCCTGTAGCCTAGAGAATTTCACTACCATCTTAATGGTTTTTGTGCTTCTTTCTAGGTCTTGAAAGATGAGCAGATGCTAATAGAGGGAATGCAGGCTTCACATGAGTCTTCTCTGCCAGGGAAACCCATTAGTAGGGAATACACTCAGATGGCCATTTCTTTACAGAAATCATGACAAGGAGATGTTAGGGTAAGGCTGAAACTCAGGTGGTGACTGCCATGTCCAGGGAGATGCAAAAGAGTCATTACAGCAGACACATCATGCACAGGGCAAGAGGAGCTTGCAGTGCCCAGACACCTCATTAATCTGCTGCTGTCCCTGCTAGGTAAACTGGGATTTTGTTTTGCCACTCTTGAGACAAACAACTGGGGGTGCTTCCTGGCAGACAGGACTCAGTATGGGTAGGTTAAGACAGCAACTATGTGTGATGGCAGAAAGAAGGAGCATGGGGGGAAGAGCAGGAGCTACAGGTCTGGGCACAGTCATGCCTTCGGTAGGAATTTTGCAAGTCCCTGTCTGCATAGTGTTGTTGATTTTTGCCATCTTTGATCCAGGTAAACAGGACTTGTGTGCACAATGAAAACAAACAAGTTCAGCTGGAAAATATCATGAGTCAATATGGCTCTTTTGGAGCCTCCACCTTCCTTAACCCCAAGTCAGCAAATGCTTAAGTGCTTGGCAAATCAAGGGAAGAGCCCAGGACTCCAAGCCTGGGGCAGCCCAGCCTCCATGCTTGGCTCCAGCTACCTTCTCCTGGTTAATTAAAAGACCATCAATGAAATGCTAAAATAATGGCTGCCAGCATTGCTACAAATAATCGTACTGACACTACTGGAAAGCAGGTTCCTTCCAAGCCTTACACTGATGGTGAAGAATCCTCCCAAACTAAACCTATGGATCGGTAATATATTATTTTGCCCTTGCTGCAGAGCATCACTCCCTCTGCTCCTTCTCACCTCTTCCATATGGATACCGTCAGCCAGAACTTCATTACAGTGCAGATCTTCCCCTTCACCTGGAGCCATGTCTCAGGATGATGCAAAGTTTGGTTATTTTTTAAAGTTTTCTGTCAGGCTGATTAAAAACCAAACCAACAAACCCAACAAAACTGAAAGTCTTTTTTTTCTCTGTATTTTACCTTGGCTGCATTGCTTCGTACGTTATTTTTATGACAAAGCACTCATGCTTTTTGACATCAAGACAAATGCTTCCCAGGAGCCCAGGAAATGCAGCGCATGTTAAAAGCTTCTCTGGCTATCTTCTGGTCTGAAAGGAAGTTATTTAGAGTGGAAAGAGTTTTTCCTGAGTGCCAACTCCATGCCTTCTAATTTGTTCTCCCAACTCTGACCCTCCGTACATCACTCAGCTCTGCAGCCTGGGATGCTCACAAAATTAAGTATGTAATATTAACACAACACAGCCTTACTGCTCACCATGTGGGTGCTTTAAATTGAGTTCTTGCAATCTTGTTCCCTTCTCAAAAAGTGCTCACCTCCCTGATTAAGAGAGAAGGGCCTGGCGTTTCTGAGCAGTATTTGATTGCTTGCCAATGTCCTTTTTTATTTATTTTTATCTCTGAGGACAGTAAGAGTCAAACACACAATTATCGTTGTTAACCCTTTTCTGTTTTATCTGTAGATAAAAACTTTTACAAATCCCACTCACTGGTGAGGCAGCAGTGACTTCTTGATCCCTCTGAACTCATGCAGCACCACAGGTCATGGTTGAGAGGACCCAGGGCAGAAAATCCTAACGTCACTGACACAGAACAGCTGTTTCCCCATGAGTGCCCAGCACCACCCTTCCCTTTGAAAAGTTGAGTATATAGGATCCCCAAAAGCAAAGTTGTGCCCTACTGGGAGCAGCTTGCCCTTTCTGACATAGTCTCTGTGACACTTCCAAACCTTCTACTTTGTACCCACCTTCTGTCTCTCTCCCTGTAAACAAGGCGATCTTGTCCTTACAGACCATGGATCAGCAACACATCCCAGTCATGGTTTATCAGCCCTGTTCCTTAGCAGGCTGGTTTTAATGCGCTGATACCTTAACAATGGCCGCTCTAGAAAGAGCGCAAAGCCTGCACCTGTCACTTGGCAATATCACCATGCTCTCCACTAATGAAGGTGAGGCCAAACATTTTTGGTCCTCTTGAGTTTACCTGCATGGAGCACGGTGTCACTGACAGCCACGAGACACAACCAGCAGCAGAGGCAAGGGGATTTGCAGAGTCATTCCGTCCCACCTCTGCTTTGCAGAAGCACACAAATGAGCATCTGTGCTAGGGCACTGGTGAGAAAAGGACTATTAAAATGGAGATTCAAGATGCCAGGGGGAAAAACACATGGCAGCTACTCCAAGAAACTAGAAGTGAGTGTCACCTCAACAGGCAGCTCCCCTCCCCATGACACTCCACAGGCACTTATTTCACTTAAAGTTTCTGGCATCTAAACGGCTTAATGACAGTTAATTTTTTTTTATTACTTCAAACTAATAATGAGTATTGGGTATTTGGGAACCTACAAAGAGAATTCAGCCCCTGCATATACTTTAAATTACAAGCTTTTTAAAATAAGTGAGTGCAAGAGCCTGAATGATTTAACATTTCTGGGTGGTTTTGAATTGACAGTAAAACCCTCTGAGATAATAGCTAACATTTTATTGCAGAATATAAGTCAATCTGTTTATCTAAGCAGAGAATAAAATTAACTAGTGGACTTTTAAAAAGTAATTCAATTATTAAATAACTAATACTAAGGATGTTCCAGAGAGTTATCCCTCTTTTTATCATATGTAGTTCTTAGATGCACTTCTGATTATTCATCTATTTTATCCTAATTTGAAAACAAACAACACATTTTATTTAGTTATTTTCATATTAAAAAACCTTGCCCACAAATTAAAGTTTGGGTTTTTTTATTATTGCATTGCTGAAATTAAGTAACATTATTTCTACTCCCAAAGTGCCATGTATAAAAGTATGACAACTCTAACAGAATGAGAATAATCAGACTGGTCCCATTTGCAATGTTTAGCCTTCAGAATTTAGCCTTCAGAACAGTTTTACAGTTTTCAACAGAAATATTTTTCTGTCCATACCATGAAAAACCAGTAACTGCAACTAGATCCTCAGCAACTAGTATAATATTTTATTTTCATAGATTATTTTATATTTCATTTCATTCATTATTTAAGGTAAGGTTTCTCTAGCCCACCACCATTTTCTCTAATTATATCAGCTTAGAAATTGCATCAGTCAGTTGGCCAGACAACTGTACAGATATTTTTATTTTTCTTTCAGATTGGTGTTCTCTTGGATTTGTCTAGAAAATTGTTTTTTCCAGTTTAGGATTTTGAAGTGGAATTAAACATATTGCATTTTCCTATAGACTTCTGCAGAAGCTTTGTGAAAAATGGTTTTCTACCTGGACTGTTCATAAAACACATTCCCCATTGAGTATAACAGGAATTTATCTGAAGATGAGCATCAAACTTCACTTTGAAGTTTATCTGAGTTCTAACTCAGTACTAGAAGACTAAGACAGGTTTAACTCTGCTGCAAACAGTAGAGTTGTGTTTGTGTAAAAAAAAAATTAAAAAAAAAAATCATAGAAAGGTAAGGTTGGAAGGGACCTGAAAGATCATCTAGTTCCAGCCCTCTGCCATTGGCAGGGACACCTCTCACTAAAACAGGTCAGGTGCTTTGAAGAAAATAGCTATTTTCTTCACAGTAACCCAACATGTGAAACTGATTTTCTCTGACAATCTTCCAATCTGTTGAACTTGTTCCCCTTGTCCTGGGAATGGACTTCTAATTTCTCTTCTGCACCTTGTGTTTCATTTACATGAGAAGATGCCCCAGTTATTTGCCTTTAAATATCTCCAATGCCAGTCAAGTCAGTGACAGGGAATGGTTGAAAACAACAAATTCTGGCCTTCCCTGTTCATCCTATGGGCAATGAGGTCTATGGTAAACAAACAAACAATCAAAAAAAAAAAAAAAAAACCAAACCCAAAAGTTCTGTGATTTTGAATATGTTACAAAACACTGGTTGTTAAAGAGTTGTGGTGGTTCTTATGGTGGCAGGGGTCTACACCACCCTCACAGAAGTCAGTCCTGGTGGAATGCATCTGCCTGCTTTGCTTGAGAAAATACAGGAAGATGTAGCAGAATTTGTTGGTACAGTTTTATCAGTATAGTTATTTTTAAATTGCATAAGTCTAGCTGTGAAGAGTCCTAAAAACTTCACTTCTGATGCCTGTATGCAGACCTTCCATGGCATTAGCAGCCATCATTAGGATTATTAGAATAATGTCTGGAAAACCCAGCTATGAAATGTGATGCCAGTGTCCCAGAAGCTGTACAGTCTCAGAACCAAAAGGATAATCCTTGAATTCCCCAACCTAAATAAATCACAGAGGTTTGCAGGATTGAAAAGATTTGCTTAAACTGTTATTTTAATTTTAAATTTGTAATGGGAAAACTACTGGCTCAAATGAAATTAAAACAAAATTATACCTTCCTGTACAGCCAGTCAAAATTTCCCCACCACATTTTTATTACATGCATTTTATATATGTTTGTCTACATTTAGCCTCCATATATGGGGCTAAACTGGAGCGGTTGCTCTATCACCTGGGGCTAAACTGGAGCAGTTGCTCTATCACCTGATGACCCCTCCCTAGCAGAGAAAAGGAATTAAGAAAAGGAGAGAAGCCCTGGAAATGAAACAAGAAAAGATTTAACAGAACAGCCAAACTGATCCCCGTGCCAGTATACAGGAGGTAAAGCTATACCCAGCCCAGCAAATGTAGAGTGGTCGCACTAACCTCTTCAAGAACAGGAGAAAGAAGAGCAGAATTAGCAGAAGCCCAAGCAAGAAAGCCCAGCTCCTTCAAACTTCCTCCTTTACACTGAGCAGGATGTTTCTGGTCTAGGATACACCTGTGGCAAACTCACATCAGCTGCCCTGGCTGACTCCAAATCGCTAACACCCTGGTCTGAGATTCTATCCCAGCAAAACCAGGACAATATTTTACATATTCTGTTTCATACGCTGATGATATTCAATACAATAAATACATTATTTAGGCCTGCATCAGAAGGGGAAATGTGACTACTAACATTTCAAGTTGCAGGCATTTTTAATAATCTAAAAAAACAGAAATGTAAAACTAGTGGGGTTTAATTTTTTTATTTTGGTTTTGTTTTTTCAAGTAAATTGTGACTTTCCAATCTGCTATGCACTTTCCCCATTGACGCCTGCATTTCCTGGTTGCTGCCATGACCAGGGTGAGTAAAAATAAAACTCAATGAGAAAGGAGAATTCCCAGAGCTTTCTGAGCCAATATTAGCTGCCTCAGAGGTTGGGATCATTCAAACAAAGATCAGCACGATATCAGAACTTTTGGTTCTTTATCCAGGCAGCTGAGTCTTTTCCAGCTGGCCCATCACAGCTCAATAATCAAGTAGAGTTATATCAGTGATGCTCATTCGTATTTCACAGGCTATAATAAACACAGCAAAAATTAGATGAGGTTCCATTTGAGGTTAAGTGTTTCCATGAGATAATCATTTCTGTTTATAACAAGGGAAAAAAAAATCACTCGTCTATTTTTAGAACCTAATTTAGACCCCATATCCAAAATATCAGTTCACACCAGACCCTGAATGAGACAGGATAACACTCTTCTCCACAGTTGTAAAGGAAAATGAGGGCACTGGGAGCCCTGCTGAGCGGAGGCTGAGCAAGGGGGAGCACAAGCCTTTGTCTGCCCGCATTGCAGGTGGTTTTCATTGTGTCTTTCCCAACGATTCTCACATAACAGTTCCTCCTGCCCTATCCAGGGCAGAGCCTTTGCAGCCTTGTGCTACATTCTGGTTTGTCTGCAAAACTTGAAATCATTCAAAGGAAAGGTTACCACATCCCTTTCCAATCTCTTGCAGCTGCTTAAGGGTTCAGCCCTAGGTCCTCAGTCATGGTAGGCCAAAGCAGGCCAAATTGGGCTTGCACCTCTCCTGGCTTGCCCAGACATGTCTTTCTGCTCTCTCTCCTTTTGTTTTGGGGAGAGCAACCTCTGGAAAAGGGACAAAGAACCTGGAACCATTAAGTCTGGGGTCTGTGGCCTGCCCAGCAACTGCGGTGAACAAGGTGCACAGAGTTAGTTGCCTTGTGCAAGGCTGTGTTCTGCCCAAAAAAGGGTAAAGCAACCTTATGGCTTCACCCAATATGGTCAAATCTTGGCTAACTGCCATTCGTTTGGCTATCCTGTGTCCAAAGGCCCATTAGTCTCGGGCTGTATTGGATAAAAGGAGATCAGCAGGGAGCACAGGCACTTTTTGCCATTACAAGGTGTGTCTGTGCCTGTTGCCTCCTTGATCCTGAGCTGAGGCTCTGATACCTCCACACATTTGGCCTGCAGAGCTGGCGTGACACCGTGCCCAGACTGCACACCGCAAGACATCTGCCTGCACCTGGAAGCCTTCTGCCCAGAGGGAAGCCCTGGAGATAACACAAATCGTCCAGAGAGCCAGGAACAGGTCAGAGATCATCTGTCTCTTTTCTCCAGTTGCCCAGAAGCCTGGGGAAACTCTAAAGCCTCTGACAGCTACCAACAGTAACCCCGCTACAAGCCTTGGGTACTGTCAGATATTTTTGTGAGTAAATACCAAAAGCCTCTTGTAATTATTAATTGCCTTCTGCCCTAAGCAGAAAGTTAGTCCTTGTGTCCATCTAGTGAGCAAGCGGCATATTGGCTGCAAGCGATATACTGACCGCAAAGCCTTCTCTGCCAGTTTAAATCGAGTTCAATTAATGTATGTATTTAATAGTTATTTCTAGATCCTATTATAACTTGTATTTAGTTTCCATAATGTTGCAAAGAGTCTGTTATTATTATTAAATGGTGATCAGGGTGATGCGAGTTCTGAATATTTAGTATTAATAAACTATATGCTAATATTTTAAAATATCATCTTGCAGTAATTAATTACCCATCCCATTACATCCTCCTGCCCATGCCAGAAGGAGAGTGGCTGGGACATCACCATCACACACAAGAATGGAAGGAAAAACGGGGAAATGATAACACAAAGCTCACGTTCGGAGGGATGCAGCCTCTGCTGTCAGGGAGCTCACCTGGAGTGGTGGGCACATGGAAATGGGCAACATCTGCCAAGGAGTGAAGACTCAGAACCCAGAACTGTCCTCTCCAACAGTAAATTTTACAATTTGTTGATGGGAACCTTCACACAAGCACTTAGAAACATCCCCCCACTGATTACACCGAAACATGTAGCTGTTTGGAAACATAGGTATGCAGGAAGCTATAGGGAGGGCAGTACTGCTGCCTAGCTCAAGGAAAGCAGAACCAAATTGTACCTCACCAGGGTGCTCGAGTCTTAGCTGGAATTGGAGCTGCGAAGCACTGGGTGCTGAGGAAATGCACCAGCAAAACACGGTCCCTTGTGAAGAGCTCCCCAGTGAGATCAGAGGGTGAGAGGTAAATGCATTAGTCTTGTTTTGTGGTTTGGAAACAGTAGCAGCAGCACATTTGCAGGTGATTTTCCCCAAGGTCCTACTAAAAGTCCAAGATAAAGGTCAGGCAGACCTCTGCGGCTGTGTGTAGCACTGCAGCCACCTGGCTCTTCTCCCTGCCTTGAGCTTACGGTTCTATTTCCTGCCCTCTCTTGACTTCAGTAGATTTTTGGGGCATGCAGAGAGTAGAACTTCCATAATTACAGGCACTGGTGTGTTAAAGAGCACTCCAAATGCTCTTCCCTGGCTTTGCATCGGACCAAGAAGCCAGAGTTTCTTTCTTCCTAAATCATGTGGTTATTTATGTATTCCTGCCTTTGGAATGATACACTCTGGTGTTGTGTCCTGTTGTTTCTGAGCTCTAAGCTGCAGCCTTTTATCAATGAGAAAACAATAAAGCAACTTGCTTTTGTTTCTCTTCAGACATGGAACATTATAGCAGCTAAAAAGTGCCTCTCAGAAACACAGCTTCACTTGTGGAAAAGGGCTATTAACATGTTGCTCCATCCTCCAGCTGCTATAATTCATTGTGCCATTAAGATGGTGTCATGGGCTGATAGCGAAATAAACAGCCCTGAGAAACTGTTCAGTGAATTATTTTGCTACTTGAGTTTGTTCAAAGTGTGTCTGTCCTTTAGCCTACCTGCCTTAGAAAATTATCCAAGGCAACAATGGCTGATCCTGTTCTTCCTGGGGTGGACAGAAAGATGTCCTAGGAAACCAAGCAGGTCCTCACCACAAGGAAGAAGATCTGCTGATGCATATAAACCCATGGGATGGAGCCCAGGCCATGGGACAAGTTCTCTTACTACTCTGCAGGCAGCTCAGGCTTGAGGTTCAAATTCATGTTCTACAGAACAAACCTGCATTAGTGTAGGCAGAAACAAGAAATCTCAGGTAACTCCAGCAACCTGACCATGCAAAAGCCACCAGCAAAGGATCCCAGAGGAGAAGGTGAGGAGAAGGCATGATCCCTCAAACCATTGCTCTCAGGCATGTATATTTTTGATGATTGCATTTTGGAAAACCATAAGGCCAGTTACCAAATGTTCATGCATAAAGTTCCAGTTCTGGAAGTTTGGATGTGATAGAGACAGAAAAGCTCAGAAATGTGAGGCTAAGTTTTCAAAATAAGACAGTCAGGAAGTGGGGTTTGAGAATTTATAGTCTGGAAGTCTTGTCTCAAGAGACAAATGTCCACTGAGGATCAGGAGCAACAGGCTCATGCTTAGGGAAATGGTTAGGGTTAGATTTAGGGTTAGTGTTATGATCGGGGTCAGGGCTAATGTTAGGGCCAGGGTCAGGATTAGGGTTAGGGTTAGTGTTAGGGTTTGATGTGCAGATAGAAAATGATCCATTGCACCCTCAAATACTGGGCCTGCAGATAATTTGCAAACCTGCTTGAATTAACAAAACATCAAAGAACATCTAATTGTTGCTTTTAGTAAAAGTTACTTTCAGGGTGTGGAGAGAGGCTGAGACTGCCCACTGGCACATAGCAATGAATACTAGAGAATCTGAGCGGGAAAGCTCACCAGCATCTCACATAAAGGCACCCTAGAGAAGTAGGAACCATTTTGAAATACTTCAGCAGTCCCCTAAATCAAAACCTAAATCTCACATCATCTTAATGTTTGAGACCATGGGCTGAAAAATTCCCACTGATGCAGAAGGTTTGAAATTATACACCAGCAAAGACACTCTCCTGCTGGGTGTCTTTTTGTGACAAGGGCTTCCAAGGGAGCTCTTGGGTCACATATCTCCTGCCCTTCAGGCTCACAGAGCACACAGTGATTGGTGCTCATCCCTGTGTCTCCTAGTACTTTGTGCTGCAGAGCAACCTGGTAATTGCTGTTTGTTGGAGTGTTGGAACCAGGTTGGAACTCATTAGCAAAAAAAGCAGGACACCACACTTCCCATTCTTCTATTGCCACACACACACCCAGCAACGTCCAGGCAGAGAAGAGCTTACAGCAGCCCTGAGAGTGACTCATTTGTTGGCTTCTTGTAATTTAGTGGTGAGATCCACTTGACAGAACAAGCACAGTGCATCCTTGGGCCTGGGCAGCTTCATCCTCACCATTGTCCCTTTCTACAGATACCAAACAACTGCAAACAGGGCAGCATTCTCCAGAGCTGGCACCCACAATTTGCAATTTCAAACTACTGTGTGAAAGATGGAGAAAGAGAAAGAGCAAAGGAGGCAGAATGAAAGGGAGTTGCAATCATCCCAGTAGGATTTCACACAGATTTGATAGGTGCCCGGCTTACGGGGTGGCAATCTGACACTGTCAGGTGTAAGTGGAACAATAAAAAAACCTGACCATGTTCATGGCACACATCAGTCTTGTGCTGAGGTATTAGGAGTAACTATAGGCAGGCTTGTGTGATGGGTAATTCTCAGAAAGGGCTGTTGGTCCAAACAGCACAGCCTGTGGAAGTGTCTGTAGGACTTTCTGTGTCTGAGTGGAGACAGACATTCCCAGAGGACTGTGCTCCATTTGTGAGGCTACTTCCCATAGTCTTCAAGGTGGATCTTGCTGTAGGTCAGCATTGCAAAACCAATAACCAGACTGAAAAATATCAAGTCAAGAGTAAGAGAGAGTTGCTCTCCATCTCTGTCTTGGAGGTGATGGTTCCCTACCTATGGCAGATCCTGTGGCACAGAGACTCCTTCAGAGCAGTGCACAGCCCTGTGTGCAAAGCCCCACACCATGTCCTGTGACAAGACAACTGTGATGCATGGTTGTAGTGAGCCTCAGAGTGCTCCTGCTGTCATGTCAATAGTCTCCGGGCAAAAGGAGTTCAGGAGCTGCTGGTTTAGGTCAGAGAGGTTAACAGTCATTGATTTAATACTACTTCTCCTCCTTCAAGGTTGAGCCACTGCTAAGCAGATTCGCTCTTTAGCTTTTCCCCCCAACTATACAAAGGACAGGATTGAGAACAAAAGTCCACTGGTGGCTCCTAACAAAACCTGAGAAGCATTTGCAGAAAGCCTGAGCACAACCAGGCTCTGTGGCTGGAGCATTTGCTGAATGATGGTTAGATTACATTGAAAAACAATCTCTTTTCCATCTGGCAGTGGAAACATCACTTGAAGAAAGAGATGGAACCAAACCTGTTAAGGCCTCCAGAGTGCATGGCTGGTGGAGGGGTCCCCAAACACAGAGAGTGAGAGTATCTCTGTCATCATGGTTTGAGACCCTGAGGGTATGGAATGTGAGTCGGAAGGAATGGGATGTTCTGAATTTTACAGGTTTGATGCCAAGATGGGGACAGACTGAGGGTACTCCTGATGTTGATGCCCAGAAACACGAGGCCACTTCTGAAACAAGGCTCATAAGATGACAGGTGGATCACAAGCCTGTGCAAACAGGAACTCTACAAGTCACTTTGTCCCTCAACTCACTCTCCTCCTGTATGGGAAGCTGCAGATGAAGGTGGATTATATCTTATGAGTTTTGCAGAACAAGAGTGAAGTTGTGAGGAATTAGGCCCTTGTTGTACTAAGCACTGCAAATATGTAAAATAAAGGATAATATCTCTCTCCAGCTACTTATGATCTGTGCAAAGAAAGGGTGGGATTTCAACAGGAGACTGGAAACACAAATATGTTCAGTGATTTTTCACTGTGATACACACAACAGAGGGTTTTCTTTGCTCAGACTACTTACTGATGTGGAAACCAAAATCTTGTGTGATAAACCAGGCAGACACTTCCTGGAAAAAGTGTTTCGTAAGAACTAAGTCCCATCGAAGTCCTGAGACGGTCTTTGCAGAAACTACTGCATTAGATGCAGGAGGACAGGTTTAGTTTCAGGATAGGTCTGTGGGATTACAAGGAGCCCTCTGATGTTTCTCCAGTGATGATTTATTCCAAGGAACAACCTGGGCTAGCTTAGCCTATGTCATGGTGGCAGGGTGACAGAGGAAGACTTTTAAATGCTAATTAGCAGGGAAGATCTGTCTTGAAAACTAACCACAATGATCTCCGGTGATGGCAGGAGGCAAAGGAGAGCAGTGGAGCATTTAATTTGCAATGCATGTTTTTATGTCACCTTGGAGATCCACTCACTGATGGATTTGGCATGCAGATAATGAAACTGTATTGCTGTAGGGTTCCTGACTGCAAGGTGCTTAAGCACAAAAAAGGCTCCTAAGAAATTTCCTGGCAGGGGGCAGAAAGCATGACACTTGGCAGGAATTATGGGAAAAGACAGCAGGAAAGAGTTGTACCTATGAGTAGGTGAGGAACAGCAGAAGCTGGTGATGTGCAGTCCCTAGCCAAGTGAGGAGAGGGTCAAATGGCAGAGGGAGGCTGAAGCAGTCCTACACAAGGCAAAAAAGGATGAGCAGGGTGATGGGGTCAGCTCAAGCTCACATGTTCTTTTCTTTTGCTTCCTTTCTCATGTTGAGGTCTCTTAAGCAAATCCCACTTGCACACCATTGCCAGCAAGCTTGAAGCAGTTCCCAGTTGTCCAGGTTTGCTTGCCATCACACACATACTTCTCATTAAGTGGACAAGAGAACTGTGGCTCAGGCATATGCAGTTTTTGAAACGTGGCCAAACTGGAGGCACACTTCTTCTCCACTCTGTCTTGGTGTTGTACTTTGCAATGGAAGAAGTGGGAGGGGAATGCTGCTGTAGCAGACCATTTGTGGCTTTTAACCTACTTGTGGTTTTGCTGGAGTGGTGATGTGCCAAATGGCACACCAATGGCTATCTGCTCAGAGTAGATTTCCATCCTACCAACCTGTTTTGGGCTTCTCCAGTGAGGTCTAATACACACTGCCATGAGGGTCGTATCTGCCCCAGGATGTCCCATAAAGAACACTGGGGGGGTGATGCCATTTTACACCCTGAGGTAGAGGGCACAGTTCAGCCATTGCTTGGGTTACGACAAGAACAACCTACAGGCCCTAAACTGGTGTAAATCAGGAGCAACTTCATTGACGTTACAAGGGCAGACAAGTGTCACACAAGAATGAAGCCAAATGTTCATGCTTGAATCATTCCCTCTAATTAAACTGAAATAAAAAATAAGAAATGGGCACAATAATCAGCTGATAGCATGTGCTGGACTACTGCAACCAGCAGCTGCATCTTGCCTCAGGGGTGGTTAGCTTCAGTGGCTGCATTTTTTCAGTTGCACAGCTTAAAAGTGCTTTTTGATCCTGGGATAAGTACTGTATCAATGTGCCATTCCCTCATACAGTTGTCTATCTGTCCATCCCCAGAGCACAGGTTGCAGCTTGCTTATTTTGTGCGCTGTAGAGGAACCACAGCTACATCACTCTTTCATGTTTAATACTGTTTTTAAGTCCGCTCGACTTCCCTTTTCATCCTTCTTCAGGGCTATGTTTAGACTCCAATTTCCAATCTCCTGGACTGAGATTGTTATTAAAATGCAGTATTTGTAATGCTCTGGCATCCCAACAATTACCAGCCACTGCAGGCCACCACAGCACTGCAGAGATGGGGGAGGACTCTGAGTGACCACAGAGGTTTAGACTCTAAAACCAGTCAAATTTTCTTTGTTTATGCTGATCTAAAGATCATGCCTATCTACTCTACGCAAATATGGCAATGAGGAAAGTGGGGGGGAAAGGAGGGATAAGAGTGTAATCCGCCAAATGCAAGGGCTATAATTTATCAGGTAATTGCAGTATTTGCAAGGAGTGTCTGCAAATATTACCTCTATTTCTAAGTATAGCACTTTGGACCACATATCTTATCATGAAACAAGCCGTCAAACAGAAAACACATCCACTTGACTGGAATATAATGAATATCAGGTCAGCTAAAATGCAAACTGACTAAATTAATTTGTAGCTGTGTACAAGCAATGTTGGTGTGATAATCTAATGAAACCCTCCCAGTAAATATCCACTGGGGGAACGACGCAGAGGACTAGAGGGAGGATGACAGGGAGGTTGTGTGATTACAGAAGAACAGCCCAGGGAGCAAACAGAAATGAGGGGTGATGTTGCAGAGTCCAGGGAAGGAAGCAAGCATTGAATGGGGGACCCTGGTGCTGCTACGCAGAGAGCCCCAGAGCTGCCCCTGAAGGACCTCAGCTGGGACACCCACGGCTGGACACAGCCCTCCAGAGTGAGCGTGACACAGGCGGAGGCTCTGTGGGTGGCCTGCAGCTCACGCGGGGCTCTGGCTGCCCTGACACGGCATCAAGCTGCTCGCCAGTAAAGCTGCTGGTTGATGTGACAGCAATTTGGAACCGTTTGAGAAATGCTGTCTAGGTCCCATGAGAAATGCAGAATGGGTTTGGATCCTGCTTTAAACACTTTGATCCCTCAGTCAGATGATTTGGAGGTTCTGAAAACCAAAACTCTCTATTTCTGCCTTTTTCATATCCTTTTCTTTCCTTTTTTCATTTGGATAAGATCAAAACGATCACTGAAATAGTTCTTTTGAGGAGCCACATTCGTCCCTACGGGAATCTAGGGGAACAAGCCCTTTTTGAAGGGAGAGCATGTCTGACCTCTGATGTGGGGAGATGCTGCCATCAGTCCAGCACACACTGGATTGGATGCACTTTCCACAGATGAGGAGCAAGGTGCTCAGGCAAGACCCTGAGCAGTCCAGCAAGGCTCAGGGCCACCCTCTCACAGCAGCACTACAGCCTCCAGTGCTGAGCATAGGACACACAGGGATCCTGCTGGGGAACCCTTTCAGAGCACTTGTAGTCACTGTGGGTCTCACACCACCTTGATCACAGTGTCAGAGCTATGCAGATCTGAGCAGCATGGATGAGTGACACATGAGAAATGACAGACCTGACGGTGCCATTCTCCCTGACCACCTCATTGGGCAGGTGGGATGGCCAACCCTGCAAGAACCAGACCCTTGAGCTGGGAACCAATCTGCTTTTGAGCTCCCAAATCTTTCAATGCAAATCTGACTTCTGCAGTGCCATCCAAGAGCAGCTACAAGGCATGAGGTGCCTCCTTTCGGGTGTGTCTGTTCTCACAGGGAAGACACTTTAAGTCCTGAAACTCTGTTTCAATTTAGGCAGCACAAAGAAAGAAATTAAGTTGTGCTACTCTAGTAATTGTTGAGTGGAAATTTCCTCCTAAAAGCTAACACACATCTCCTTTCCATCTCAGCAAAGAGTGGAGCATTTCACTGTGGTCAGAGCTACCGCCCTATGGTCACAGTGGTGAAAGGGGAATCCCTCTGACCGGAAAAGTTCCAGTACTGCGTTCCCAGGGGAGCACAGTAGCTAACTTAGTGATGTAGACCTAAGAGATGCCCTTGAAGTGGGATTACAGGACACATGCTGAATTTACTGGGGGGTCTATTAATTTGCCCACATGGCATGTCATATGACTGTCTGCTAAGTTTACATCAGCTATTCACAGTCATATCAGGTGCACTTTATCAGATTTAGCATTAGCCACCTCAGAGTGGAACAGCAGAGGACCAGCTGTGAAGGGCTCCTAAAGCAGCAGCTGCAATGATAATGGGTAGCAGTGGATGAGTAGTGTTCAGAGTGCTCAATGTCAGCCCAAATACAGACAGAGTGGAGTCAGACAAACAAGCAATGAAATGCTCGGGCAGGATCGCGGCATCACAGGCCAAGCAGGAGCTGCTTTAGGGATTGCAGTTGGTCACACTGATGATCCAGTGCGTATCCATCAGCAGAGCCTGAAGCAAAGACCAGAGGGCCCTTGCTCCCACTGAGGAGTTACTACTGCTTCTCCAGGATGCAGAGGATATTTGTGTAGACCAGTGCTGACAGGGTTGTACAGAGTCCTTCCTGCAGCCAACACATAAGAAAGCAGATCACCACAGAGAGAAGGGAGGAGATACACTGAAGGTTTAGGAGCAAACATCACCCTGGCGCTAGGAGCTACAGTAGGAGAGAAGGCATAGCTGCAACTCTGCTCCAAATGCCACAAACCAGAGGACCCAATATTAACTCTCAAACTCATTGTGATGAGAACTCCCCTCCCATATCACCATGGGGTGGGATAAATAGCAGGACAGGATTAAAAAATAAATGAACAAAAAGATTAAGTGCATGAGGACAGAGATTGAAGGAACTGAGGAGCTTTCTCAGCATCAGCACAGCTACAGCACACAATGTAGTTGATACTGTCCCCACACAGCCTAAGGCACCACCAACTCCTGGTGCTGCTGCTTTTGGGTGGTGGCTGTAGATAGCCTTGACAGCCTCAGCCTATACATTTACTCCATTTGGCAGGGATTTGTTGGGTAGGTGCTGTGACTACATTCCCAAGGTGGCCCAGGGTGTGGGCCGTGGGCTCTCCCTTCCCCTAGGCAATTCAGTTGCTGCCCAGCGAGGTCCTGGGGAGCTTCTCAGTGGCCAGCTGGCTCTGCTGGCTCTGCCATTAGCATTGCCCTGACTTGAAGAACAGGAGGAAGGAAGATCTCCTCCTCATCTTGCTGCTTGTCTGTGGGGGCAGGGAAGGGAGGATGCTGTGTAAGGGCTCTCCAAAATGTGCCTGGGAGGCAGAGAGAACCACCTCTGTGCAGAAGCCTGCCCGTGCCAGTCTGGGCAGAGCCTCTCATGACATCAGCTCACAATTGGCTTCACAACAACATGCTGGAAGAGACCCTGGTATACATCACAGAGGGTACCTGCTCCCAGCCATGGAGGAAGCATGCTGCAGACCAGAGACTGCCTGGGCCTCGTGAAGCTTGGAGGGCCTCTATGCTCTGCCCCAAAACCTCTGGGACTTTGCCTGCTGTCCAGATCCCTGATAGGTATGCAGGGAATATTCCTCTGTGTATGGAGACGGGCTTCTTCTTATGCAATACTGCCCTAACGTGAGCGTGAAGTACCACGGAACTGCCCTTTTGATAGCTGGGCATTTTATGTCAACTTAATCAGTCTTTCATGCACCCGATTTACACAGCCACAGCCAAGGCCAGAACTAGCCCCCATCCTGGGAAGCAGGGGTGTATCAAGTCCATTGTGCTGATGGTGGTCTGGGGGAGTACAAAAGAGCCTCAGAAGTGTTGGGGGTTCACGGCTGTAGTGATGCCTAGGCTTACACAGGCAGAAGCCATCTCAGGAAGGCTGTTTTCCTGCTCTTCGTTCTCAAAGTCCTCTCAGCCTTGTGTTTATGTTGATTATCAAGCTGACTGCAAAATGGCATCAAATTAACCTGGCTGAGCACCTGTTTGTAACTGTGACTGCTGTGGCTCCACACTGCAGTTGTACCCTCAATGCAGCCAGGAGAACTCCAACTGCCACCCCACAGTCCTTGTCAGGCAGGGGAGGGCAGCTGGGAGCAGGCAGCCCGCAGCCCCGGCTGCCTGCCAGGGAACCAGCCCTGCCTGACTGTGGGCAAGGGCCTACAAGCCCACAGGAGCCTGGGACAGGTGTTTTTGCTGCTCTCTCTTGTGGAGGCATTGCAAAGTGTGGGAGGGTGCTGGAGACTCTGTAATTATAGCCTGTGAATTTAAATCCCACAGTTTGCAGGAGTTCTGGAATATTTCATGCAGTGTAAGCTCAGCAACACCTTGGTGACAACATGAAGACTCGTAAGTCTTTGCCTCCCTGTAGCAAGGTGCAAGCTTTCACTCATTAGCCCTTGCACTACCAGGGACTCCCTGTCTCCTTTTGTAAATGATGAGGGAAAAGAAAGAAAAGAAATAAGAAAAGGTGAAGCAAGACACCCAGAGATGCCTTTAGTGACTGCAGAGCTCAGAGAAGGCATGGGCTGTTCCTGTTTCCCTGCTCGGATTTGTTCCTGCCTCTGAACATAGAGCAGTAAAGAAACTGAGAGGTTCCCATGTTCACTTTCAGTTTTCTTCATTTGATTTCATTCTGTTGTGTGCACAGACACACAGTTCTTATTGGACAGTTGTACGATCAGCTTGACAGGGATCTGGGCCATCTTATTTAAATTTTACTGTTACCTAGAAAGGTTGGACCACAGAGTCCTTGAGGTCCCTTCCAACCTGGCATTCTATAATTCTATTATATGATTCTTACCACTCTGAATTAAAAACCCACTCATTTTCATCTACTTTTTTTCCAAAGTATTCCATGTAGTTTAGAGGGGCTCATACCAGGCTTCCAAATCCAGAGACATCATCTGGAAATGAGATCCTGTACTCTCTGCATCTTGGTTTGCCTCCCACAGGGTAGAGCAGCAGGGTTCCATGGGTTGCTTGCTAATATGTGTAAAGCACTTGAAGAGGTTAATGATTTTCAAGCAATGAGTATTAGTTATGCACATTGTTTCAGCATTGCCTAGTATCTTGGCATATTTATTTAAGTAATAGATTTGTATCCTCCGCTTCGGAGGCAACATTCTTGTTTGTCACTTGCAGCCTCAGCAATGCTTTCCATTCACCCTCCTGCAGTGTGATGCTCCATGTGCACTCCTTATTAGTGCAGACTTCCCCCTGACTAGCACGCATGTCTTCACACCCCAGCTTTGTACATGCACGTTGGCGATGAGGTGTGTGAAGAGCAGCTGTGTGCACCATAGGCACCCTGGGCAGGTTTCCTACACCTCCTTGGCACTTTGGAGGTCTGGGGCCGAAGGAATGATCTCACTGCTCCACCAAATCCCTCACTGATGGCAGTCACTGCCAGTGTTCCTGTGCTTTTTAGAGTGTACTTAGCTTTGAAGAAAAATTAAAAAGTAATTTTCATCTGTGACTTTGTGCAGAGTAAAGAGAGGAGGTTGTCGGTCACTTTTCTAGGAGAATGGCTTACCTTGTGGCTATTGCTAAGCAGTTTGCTGTGGTCTCTCAGCCTTTTCCCAGGAGCTGTGGGAGCTTGAGTGAAGTTAATTCCCACAGACTTGTGACAACGGTGCTGAATTATACCTTTAGCTACCTGAGTTTTCCTTGCTGAACCTGGTTGCCCCAAGTTTGAAAGTCCATCATTCTCCCTCTTATCATAACTCATGAAGCCAACAGGCTGTTTCCTCCAGAATAATAAATACACCTAGAAACAGAGGTTAAAACAGGGGCAGGGAGTGCTGGGAGCACCAGAGCAGGCAGTGACACGTTCGTGTTGCTCCTTCTCCTCCTGTATCAGTGACAGCTCTTCCTGCTCTAGTGCTGCCCCAGGCCTTACATGGAGATGTGAGGATAGATGGTTTTAGTGCTTTTCAGATGAAGGGAGCATGAGGCAACAGCAGGGTAGGAGAATGTTTTCCCTGACCTCATAAGGAAACAAAAAGAGATGGGTTGCAGCTAACTAATGCATCTAATGACCATCTAAGGAACCTGAAGGTGAAAAAGTCCATCGGGCCCAAGGAGATCCTCTCTCAGGTCCTGAGAGAACTGACAGATGAGTTGCCAAATCACCATCCCCCATATTCAAAAAGTCATGGCAATCTGGAAAAGGGGAAACATAGCCCTCATCTTCACAAAGGGAAAAAAGCAAGACCCCGAAAACTATAGGCCAGTCAGTCTGACCTCTGTACTTGGCAGGATCATGGAGGAGATACTCCCAAAGGCCTTGCTAAGCCATATGAAAAATGAAGCAGAGGTGACTGTTGTTAACTGACATGGCTTTGGCAAGGGCAAATCATGCCTGATGAACTTGGTGGCTTTTTATGATGGAGTTACAGCATCAGTGAATAAGGCAAGAGCAACTGGACCTGTGTAAAGCATTTGATACTGTCCTGCATAACATCCTGATTGCCAAACTGGATACCTATGGACTTGAGGGGTGCACCACTCCCTCAAGAAGGAATTGGCTGGATGGATGCACTCAGAGAGTTGCAGTCAGTGCCCAATGTCCAAATGGAGATCAGTGACAAGTGATGTCCCTCAAAGGTCAGTACTGGGACCAGTGCTGTTTAACATCATTGTCAGCGACATGGACAGTGGGATTGAGAGTCACGGCAATCCAAAGCACAAATACAGGGTGGGTGAGGAGTGGCTGAAGAGTAGTCTCAAGGAGAAGGGCTTGGGGGTGTCAGTTGATGACATACTCAAAAATTACTGTGGGCTAGTGGTGCTGGTAGACAAGCAGTGGAACTTTCCATGTGTGACTGCAGAAAGGAGTAACAGTTTGCAGCAGGCAGGTGAAAATATAGGGTGAGCGATGGTGAATTCTGCCTCTGTGTCAGCTGTGCCAGTTGTGCCTTTTTGCCAGTCCTTCTATATGGCTTTTTATTACACTCCGTACATTAAAAAAAAAAATCTGAGCTTGTACTTCCCCATAGTCCAGGTATGAGCACTTCAGACTAGTTCGTTGTCAAAAAAAGCAGGAAAACTGGGAGACATTTAGTGTAGCATGATTGTAACAAGTTCATCTCATAGATAAATACATAGCTTTCCCTGTCATGGCTGGCTTTGTCTTTCACTGCATTTGCCAGAGCAGAGCAGCAGGTCTGAGCCTCCTGCCTGGGTGTAACTCTATTGATATGAATTGTGAGACTCACACAAGAAAGAGCAGAGTTCGACTTCTGGCTTTGAAGTATCCTTGTCCCAACAGATTTATCACTGGGGCCACACGAAGGCCTTGAAAGAAAGGAAGGCGTTCTGATTTTCAGCCCTTTCTTCCCACAAGTTTGTTTGCAGATGTTCTTTTATTATTATTTTAGCTCCAGCGATTACATGTGTGGGGCCCTTTATGCTTTGAGGTCTTTTTGCTTTGTTGGAATCTCAAGGCTGTTAATAAAAAAAGATTCTTTAAAAATAAAAATCACTTGTTAAGTGAGTTTACCTCATTCAGACCTGGTATCAGATTTGACTTGGAGAGTCACAATTAGTCATTGCACGAGGACAGGCGAGTGGGAGGCAAAGGGTTACGAGCAGATGCTGGAGAAAGGAAAGATACGTATCATTAAATAAAAATGTGACCACCCATGATTACAAGTGTTGTAGTCCTCCTTTTAACAAGCACACACCGTACTTTGATTAACCCGGGCCTGCCTGAATAGCAGCCTGTCTGGCAGAGCAGGCAGTGATTTTGTATAAGCTGTCCCTAATGACAAAGACAGGCCACCTACCCTGAACTTTTCTCTATGACTTTATTCTTCAGCAGTGCTCAAGTGTAAATAAACTTGTTTACTCCCATCAGGATGGTAATGATAATGAAGCCTTATTTGTTTCACCACAATGACAAAGTAATTTGTGCCTAGCCTGAGTGGAGAAAAGGGAGGGGGGGGCGGTGAGACTGTAGTTCTGCTTTATGGTTTCTCCATAAGCAAAGTTGCTGCAGTCAGTGTTTTCCTTTGCTCTTCAATTGTGTGCAACGGGTCAATGAGGGAGAACTTCACATCCTGAAGCTCTCCCATAGAGCAAGGGCTGGAGAGGGAATGGCAAAGAAAACAGAGTAATTATAAGCCAGGAGTGAAGTGAGGAGTCAGACAAGCCTATCTGGGAGGGAGAGAGTGACTAAGTGAGAGGGGAGTTATCTGGTCAGACTCGTGAGTCACTATAGAGAATGTACAGAGCAGCACAACCTGATGTTTGGTTAGGTTTTTTCCATTCACTGATATATCTGAAGCATTAATGAATCACAGCAACAGCAGCAAGAGGATGTACAGAAGGGAGAAGGGGAACCTGAGACTGAACAGGAATAAAAGTGCAGCCTGGTGCCTACTGTGCCTACTGTGGAGGAGCAAGGGAAGAGGCTGGAAGCGGACGGGACATCTTCAGAGAAGAGAAATATGAAGCGAGGGTGTACTTGTGGGCGACTCAAGCTGACCTAAAACTGCTGTGAAAAAAAGGGCCCCTCCTGGCTGCATTCACCCTGTTTGTGTCCCACTTCTCCCTCGCCTGGGGCCTGAGTAGCCTTGCAGGCAAGGACCTGACCAAGATAGAAATCAATCTCTTCGGTTTTTTTGGTATGGTTGGTTTCCAGCTGATCACTGCACAAACTGCAGAAAGTATGTATGGGAAGATATTTGTTTTACATGCTAAACAGTTTAGAAGTGGCCTTTGTAATTGTTGGTGGAATTGAGACCAGAGAAGGGGCAATGTGGTTCTGGCTCATTGTATCCATAACAAGGCAGGCAGGGCATATTTAGCTTGTGTTTATTATTTGCAACTTCCAAGAAAAAAAAATAATTTAATTTTTTTTTTTTTTTTAAGCAACAGCACCATACCCTGAAAACAAAAGCAGAACTGAAGAAAAGAAAGAAAAAGCTATGCCAGACAAAACAGCCATTGGCAGGCTCCTCAGGAAACCTACTCGGCAGCTACAGGGTCCTCTTCGAGAGCTGGAGAGGCCAATGCATCTAGAAGCTGAAGATGATTTTCCATGAAACCCAGCCTATGGAGTTTCCCAAAAAGGAGCAGAGAGAGGAGTAAGGGCTGCGGAAACTGGAGCCCCATCCATCATTGCAGAAGTACCCAGAGCTGTGCAGTGATTCCCAAGTGCAAATGGGTTTAGCAGGAGTTTAGCTGGGGCTGGAGAGCATCAGATATCTGAAAAGTGCTGAGACATTTGGTGGGGAACAGAAATGTAAAATCCCTTAGGCTGTAGCTTGTTACATTCCTGAATTACAGATGAGTACTCTGCCAAAGCATCGGGGTGCAATCTGCTCCAAGCCATATTAGAGAGCTCTGCATTCCACCACTAAAGTCAGGAGAAGAAACTGTCCTCCTGAGTGCAGCTGAATTTAGTGGATATACACCGCTGAAGTGACTAAATATTCTAATAATGGAGGATAGTGTCTTCTAATGGAGGTTTTAGGGGTGATCCTCACATCCAAGGCAGCAGTGGCTCCCCATTTCTTTTGCTGTGAGCTCTCCTTCACTTGGTCCTGATGGTTGCCATGTCTAGATATGCATCAGAGCAAAGGAACCAGGCAGTGGCATTTCTTTTCATGAATTCTGTCCATTTTGCCCATGTGAATCAGAGTGCTGAGCTTTTCAGAATGTATTCCCTGTCTGACTGCAACTGCTGAAGTTTTGCTCAGACTTCCCATTGATGTCGAGGTGACTTTGTGCAGCACAGATCGTGCCAGCAGAAGAGCTCTCCAGGAGGCCATCATTACTAGAAGACCTCTCTCCTTTATTCTGGCTTCCACCAAGCACAGGAGCACTCACAGCTGCGACTCCAGGGAAAAACAGAAACAGTTAATCTGAGGTAATAACACTTTGCTCCTCTGTAGCACCTTCTTCAAGGACCTCAAAGTGCTTTTCAAACATTAATGAATTAAAGCTTTGCAGCCCTCCTGATGAAAGTGAAAAGGAAGGCAAAACACAGCACAGCAACGCAACACAAGCTCAAAAACTCTCCAAATTGTTTCCATGGGGACTGAAGCGCAGCCCTCTCCCTTAACTGCAGCAAGAATCAGCCCACCCCTCCAAAATGCCAAGGGAGCGGCAGCACAGTGCTCGCCTGGTGGGACACGGAGACCAAGGAAGGGGCGAGGAAGTTTCTGGCTGGAAAAGACCTCTGCCGAGGAATGTATCTGCCTAACTCTCTCTTTCTGGTCAAAGATGCCTAAACATCAAATTACTGAATCCTCCTGAGCAAGCGCCTGACTCACCTCCTCTGAGAAATGATGCACAAAGCTTCTTAATTTTTAAGAACAAGAAAGTCCAGGCAAAGCTGAGGAGCTGTGCATGCAGCTTAGCTTTAAAACCGTCCTTGTGCTGCAACACACAGCTATGCAGCTCTGTTCTAGCACCAAGCTGCACGGCATCTCTAATGACCTTGTTTTCTCAACTCACCTCAGAGAGCACAACACAACGCCCTTCCCAGCACCACCTCCACACTTGCTCAGAAATTAAAAGTGTCATCTGTGAAACCTCTGGCACTGCCTCACATGCTTCTTCAAGGACTTGAACCCCATGCCTGTCTCATTTTGACGTTGTCTAGTGAGGAAAACCTGATGGGAACCCTATCACAGGGAAACAGAGGAACCACATTCCCTGCACAAGCCACCTTGGCTGCGTGATTAAGGATGCAGATGCCCTCAGGCTGTAGGAACAACTGCATCTACACCCAAATATCACAATATCTTCATGCTTCTTCCCTTTCCAGTGGTCTGCTCAGAGTCAACTACTCTGCTTGTCCTCACGTCCACTGCAAACAGGGCTGAGTTTCTGTGTTTCCAGTTCTGCACCTTTTGACCACAGCACTGCAGCCTTCACCTATAGAGTTGAGATTCCGTTCCAGGGAAGAGAGAGATGGAGAGCTCTGGTGTTAGAAAAGAACCCAGAGCAGAGCCTGGGTGGTTAGAATTTTGGTTCTTAATGTAACTGGTGAAGGTAAGGGCCAGGTGACTTTTCATCTGTGACAGACTTAATATGGGAAAAAATTGTTCCAGGGCAAAAACTATCATTTGTACTGGGACAAGAAACCAGAAAAGACAAAACAACTGCATGTATAAATTCCTCTAAGTAACAAGAATCTATCGCTCTGGTGTAGCTAAATGTTAGTTCCTAATTCAAGTTTGTTTAATCTGTTGAATTGGAATAATTAGAATGGTAGATCCAGCCTGCTTCATGGACTTTCCAGTATAAAAACAGAGCTAAATCTGATGAGCAACAATAGTTAAATGAATAGGGCAGACAGATTATTAGAAATGAGTGTAACAGAATAAGCACTGAGATCAAGAAAAATATCCCAATACAACTCAATGGTAGGGGTCTGTTACAAATTACAGAGTTGTTTGTATTTTGGAACTGATTGCCAGTATAGCTGTCTTACAGATGTTCTTGTTGTTGACTCCCAAGACCTTGAGAGGGACAAATGGCTTAGATCATCACTGATAAAAATTGTTCCTTTCATGTCTTTTTAAAACTTCTGTTTAAATATTGTCCTACGTGAGGATACCAGGCTAACAGTCAGTATTGCTGGAATGACATTAAACTCGCGTCCCTTAGCTGACTGTCACAATAGGTGAGGGTATAGAAGAAGGAACATTAAGATTTGTCGTGCAAATCTATTTGCTCAAAATTTGCACAAGTCTAAGATAAAACTGAGACAGTTTGTCCTACCACTGCTTTTTTAGAAAGCTCACAATAATTGCGTGGCTTGGAAATTGCATTTCCTTGTGCATGAAGACACTTAAAATGTCTATGTGAAAACAGCTAATGTGTTCCCAGGCAGAATGACACAAAGGGCTGATGCATGGAGAATCTGGGGGAGATGATGTCGCATCAGCACTTGGGCTGAAAGCATCCATTTTGAAAGATTAACCCAAGCTGCCAAGGTTTTGAGGAGACACAAGGCCAGCCTGACCACTGCAAGCTGCTATTACTGGGTTCTCCTTGCCCTGTGTCACCACTCCAGGTGGTGCAGAACCACCAATGTGGGAGGTACCAACTCCTCCCAAGAGCACAGGGGCTTTTAATCTTAAACAACAATTACAGCTAACACTAAGCCATGGCCAAAAGATTGTGGGGACACAGGAAAGCAAGATGATAAGGCTAATGTCAGAGGGGATGTATCTGTGTGAGCAGATCTACCACTTCTCCCCATGTTTGCCTGCACAGACATCCGGCTGACAGATGAGGAGAAGAATAATGCTGTTGCTGAGGCATTTCTGAATATTTTGGGCCTGATTAAATTCCAAGTGCAAACGCTCTCAGCAGTTTCCTTGCAAACAACCTGCTGTTAAAAAACGTGATCAACAGTCTCTCAGGTGTGTTTTCCAGAATCTAAAATAGCCCAGCTGCAGTGCTGCCCTTCACAAAACATGGGTGGGAGGCCAGGAGGAGGTTAGAAGCCAAAAAGGGGTAGAAAGCTAAAAAGGGATGAGAGGCTGAACAGGGCTGAAAGGATGGAAAAAGGTTGAAATAGGGGTGAAAGAGAAGTGTCAGGCTGACAACAGGATTGCAGGCAGAAAAAAACAAGATTGTAGACTGAAAACAAGAGTTCAAGCCCAAAAGGGGAGGGGGAAGTTCAGAAAGGTATGGGAGGTTAGGAGAGGGGTGGCCAGATGAAAAAAGGGTTGCAGACTTAAAACAGGGTGGGAGTTTAGAAAAGGCAGGCACAAGAGAGGTTGAAAAATGGGGGTGGTGGGTGGACACTGAACACTAGGGTGGGAGACCAGAAAAGGAGACTGGGATGTTAGAAGGCCAAAAAGGGGTGGGAGGCAAAAAAAATAGTTGGAGGCCTGGACACAGTAGGAGCTACAAAGAATTAGAGGCCAGAAGGGGTTCAGGTCCCAAAGACAGTGAACAAAAGGATCAAAAGCGGAGGAGGCTGCTAGAAAATGGGAGGGCAGCATAGAGTGGGAGGTGGAAGACCAGGAGGACAAGAAGGAAGTGGGAGTGGCACAGAGTTGTTCCCCAAGAATGCTTTGAGTGTAGTTTTCCTGTGTTGTGGCAAGGAATGTCTGTCATCCTTGCTAAAACTGGGGGATACAAATTGGAAAAAAGAAAAAATCAAAATTATATAAGAATGAATCTCAACATCCATCTCCAGCTTCTGAAACCAGTGAAGGAGAACATTGCATTAAATCTGGACCCAGCAACAATCACAGGGCTGCTCGGCCACACTCACATCAAGCAAAACCAGAGAGGTGCTCTGCAGGAGAGGTACTTCTGATGGCATTTATGGGCCTCTCAGCAATCGGGAGGAAAAATCTCCTAGTAAAAAGTGAAATGAAACCCTCTAGTAACACCCTGTGATAACCACATGAAAGCCTAATTCCTGTCTGGTGGCCTTTTGTCAGGGACCTGCCAGTGGAGCGTGAAATGTCTCAGGCTGCAGCAAAGCAGCCCAGGTTGTGCCCTCACTCCTCCCTGGGCTGCTCCTGCAGAAAACAGGGCATTTAAGCAGACATAACAAAGCTGTTTATATCCTAAAGTGTTCTTTTACACTTGGGAACTGAGTATGTAGCCTCAGCATCAAAGATAACTTCATAATAGCCTTTTAGTGGAAATAACCCTTATTTACAAGGAAGTTCAATTGCTAAGCTGAGATGTAAAATAAAAGCAGGAGGTATTACTCATAATGCACAAGAAAGGTTGATTCCATATAAAGCCTTTAAGAAAACTTCTAAAAGCAGCAATTTCAGGTTAGATATCATGGAGAAAATCTTGGATCCATTGAAGTAGGTAAAAGCAATTTCCTTACCTGAACATATTAGCTTATGAAAGCCTAGCAGATTTTTTTTATCTAATTTCTTTAGCATTTATTCTATTTGATTATTTTCTGTGCATTTTAGTTGGACAGGGCAAGCAGTTTTTCCCTTTTCTGCTCCTGGTAGTTTAACTGTACCATTCCTATGTCCAGGAACAGTGAAGACAATGCAATGTTCTTCCACTTTCCTTAAAAAACAAAAAGCCAAACACAAAACCCCAATCCAATAAGCAAAAATACCCAAACCAAACCCTAAAAAATAAAAACCAAACCAAAACCAAAGCAACAACAACCAAAAAAAAAAAAACCCCAAAGAAACAAACACCCCCCCAAAAAAACCCCCCAAAACCAAACCAACCAAACAAACAAAAAAACAACAAAAAACACCAAACCAAACCAAACCAAACAAAAAAACCCCCCAACCAAATAACAACCAAAAAAAAAAAACCCAAAGAAATCACTCTCCATTTCAGGTAAGTCACAAAGTGTGTCTTGGCTATTTGGTTGACCAGGGCATATTAACTACTTACACTCCTGGGTATCAGAAAATTAAATATTAGAGCATTAAAACACATTAACATCAGCTGTGATACCCATTCTCAAGCAGACTATCAAAAATCAGGTATAAAGTAAAACCATGAGTCCAATGATAGATCAGATTTTGATTTTCTTCCAAGACATTTCCACAGAGCAATTCTACAAGGTCTATGGTATAGCCCAGTACAGCCCTACATACATGTAATGTGAAAAATTCCTGTTATTGCACATCCCATAGCAAAGCAAATCTCTGCCTGCTGTTCTTTTACCATCAAGGTAAGAGTTGTGCCTGCTGTGACACAAATTCAGCCTGCAGGGAGTTGTGATCTTCCTTCATGAAACAGATCTGATAGTAATTCTCTTTGCTGTCTGCCTTTAACTGTCATACTACATATTTAGAGCAGCTGTGATGTCCTGAAAGGAGCCTCAGACATGAAGACCATATCAGAATCACTTAATCTGCCTCATAGAAAGTTTTAAATCTTAATTAATTAAGATTTGGAGAGAGTTCTTTATGGTTTTCGGCAACATGGCCCACAGAAACTATCTTGAACCAGTCAGAAATCATCTGCCCAAGCAACCTGCAGCTCTTAAAGAGCTTGTAAAGTTTGTGGGAATGTTACACACTTGCTAAAATACTTTTTGGTTTTTTTCCCTCCCCAAATATTTCTTGCCCCATCCTGTGCTGTCCAGAGAAAAGAAGTGTAAGTACTGTGGTTGGAGTAAGTTACTGCAATATCACCACCATTTCGGTCCTGTGGTACTACCCATCTTTGCTCCTTCCCTCTTTCTTTACATTCAAGTACATGAGAAAGAGACATTGTTTCAGAAAAAAATGGGATTCTGTTTTGATTTAGTTGCCAAGGGACTGGATCCAGACATGCAATGCTATCAGTTACACAGTAGGTACATTACATAGTAAGTACCTCGCGTGTGCAACCACATGTGCCATGTAATACACCTTTTTTAGGCATCTAAATAATGTATTTCTATCATTTTTGCACCGCACTGCAGCTGGACGTTCGTATTAAGAAAACGAGGAAATATTAAACTCTATGTGGTTTGGTTGGTGAGTGTTAGTAACCTCAGACAAGTGAGCTGAAGTTATGTAAAGAGCCAGGCATAGAGATCTGCTGAGTAAAACGCACCATCTAGAGGTGGACACCACTTCTGCAAACGCTCTTCAAAAAAATCTGCAAGCACAAGACTAAACCACTCACAGAAAGGAAGAAAACTCACCTCAACAGTGGGAGCAGAAATACCTTAACCTAAACCTTTGAATTCTTTGAAATAAATATTTCGAGGGGAGTTTCTCTAAAAAAAGCACTTCTGCACCATGTCAAGTAAGGCTCCTGTTTTCAAAGGCCTTTTGAAAAGAAAACCAGGTTACTGCTCATGCAGTAGCAAAGGAGAGTGCCCACTTGGGAGCTGTGGAAGTACGGACAGCATAAATACCTCTGTCTATACTCACACTTTCAGGTTATAGAGCTGCAGAGAGTTATCTAAAGGAGTGCAAATATGGCAGGATGGCATAGAGGAAAACGATCTTTCCAGGTGTCTCTTGGAGAAAAAAATCCACAAACTGTGAAAGTCAGTGAGGACAGTGGAGACACTGCAGGGACTGTGAGAGTAGCAAAGTATCCCCCGTGGTCTGGAAGCAGAGGGAGGATCCTCAGTTCCACCCCACGAAGAAACATTCCCTCCCCTAGTGACATTTTTAGCCCCTTTTCTGGTCTTTTGCAAGCTTCGTATAGCCCAGCAATGGGATGCAGAAAGGTGAAGTCCAACTTCGTCTAGTATTCAAGAAGTGTCTGATATTCATTAAAATAATAAATGGTTGGTGTTTGCTTTATTAGGTTTATTTAAATGGAGGAAGCCATAAAAGCCAGAAGGTGAAGATGGGAAACACCACATTTCACACTCCTCTGCCCACCATGGGGGAATGTTCCTACACTGATCTAATTGCAGGAACTGTCTGTAAACAAACATCTGTTTTTAAACTCCCATGCAAATAGGAATCACAACATCTTGCACCATTTGAATAAACTATGTTTTCTTTGTGTCAATCTATCTCAAGAGTGTTGGAATCAGAACCTTTCCCCAGTGACAGCTTCATCCCTAAAACTCTGCAGATGAGAGAGCACACAGAACAATCTGTGCTGAAGCAGGATTAAGAGTTACCAGGGTGACACTTTGTAGTTTGTAAGATGATGACAATGAGCCTCTCAAAAGCACAAGACCTTCACTGGAGCTGAAGAGACCACAGACACCCAAATTACCTCTGCTGTCACTGACGTGGCAGTGAACATCGTAAATTCCTCCTGCACCCACTCTCCCTGCATATTTGCTACTATTGGATGTGAATTGCAGCTGACTTCCACGGGGCAGGATGTGCCCCTTGGCACCAGGGATTTACCTTGGGAAGATGGATGCTCATATATCATGTTCGTCTTGGCTGTGCTGAAAGTCTGCTGCTTCCCTTTCTCTTTTGTCAGGGTCTCCTGCAGCCATCTTCAGTATCAATGACAGCACAAAGTTCTGGCTCCACCACGCTTCTTCCTATAAAGAAAGAGAAATATCTGTGGCAGCAAAAGTCCCTGGGTGTTTTTCATTTACTCATCATTAGTAGAGCACATCAGGTTTCTTTCCATTTTCTGCAGGTGCAGGTGAATTCTTTAAAGTCTTCAGGGAGAAGAGCTCCAATGATTCATTTGTATTTCAGGTCTCCACGTAACTATATTGGTCAGGAAATTCTCAATGGTCTGTTGACTGTGGGAACCTAGTTAAAGAGACCTCCTGCTCTGGCAGGACAGTTGGGCTAGGTGATCTTTTCAGGTCACTCCAACCCCTAACATTCTGTGATCTGTTTGAGAAAGCGCTTGCCTAGACTTTGCCCATTTCAGGCATTCCCTATCCTAGATCACAAATTCCTTGCCCAGGGCCAGAAATTAACTGCAGGCTGTTTAGCAGACATCAGCATAAACAACTTTAATGGAGAAGTAGACCATTGAAACCTAGAAAGCCATCCAACACCTAGAGAGAGGTTTATGGTGGTTTTTCAAGTGAGATAGAAGCAGAGGTTGACTACCTATTGCGTTTTTAACAAAGAAATCATTCTGAATACAGTTCCAGCACAAAATTAGTGAAATTGTCAGTAGCAAAAGACAAGTGACTGCTGGCTTGATGTTTGGCAGGACACGCACAGTGAAGCCCAGAAAGCTTGTTCAAACCAGCTGCCCTGCTCTGTGCTGAACACTGGTTGTCAGTCCACTCTTTACTTGGGTTGGTAAGGATAACAGTGACATCAGAGGTAGAAAAAGGCTTGTAAACCACAGGAATGTACCTTTTCCCAGAAGCATAGTTGTTTCCCTCATAAAAGAACAGCAGGTGTTAGAGTGTCACCCAGGGACTTGATTTTGACCACAAAGCCAAGAAAAAGCAAGCGTCTTTAGTAAATCTCAGCCTCTTGGTGACCTCTGAGGGAGAAAATCTGCCAAGCCTAAATTGGCTGACTTGTAGGCCAAAGCCAATGATTTATCTGTGCTGGTTGGGCTCAAATCCTGGAAGCCTTACTGAGTTTAGAAGGAAACTTACTCAGTGGAGAGCAAAGACACAGCCAAAATTTGGCCATTCAGACAGTGGGGAGATGGGTGCTGAGGTGAAAGGCTTTGGGAAGAGTGGGACAGAGCAGAGAAAGGGGCATAGTACCCAGAGCAGACTGATGTGGTAGAGTTATGCTTGGATCCCAGCTTTGCAGGGCTTGTGCCAAATTCCAGTCCTTCCTCTGTCTGAGCTTTGGTTGGGTATGGTCCTGAGGAGCAAATGCAGAGGTGGAAGCTGCGCTGCCTCACACAAAGTAGCAAATCTCTGAAGAACTCCCAATGCTGGGTGAAATTGAAATGTATGTGTGCCTGAGAGAGGGAGGGAGAGAAAAAATGCCTGGGGAGATGAAAAAGGTTGAAATGAGTCACTCCTCGACTTTTTGTCTAATTTGGTAGATAATACAGGGTGTGATGCTTTACTGCCTCCTTGCCAAGTAGCTCATGCAGAGGCAGAGCCAGTTTCAGTGCAGTCAATGAAAGGACTTCTCTGGATCCAGCCCATATATGGTGCAAAATGAGGCAGAAGAGAAGCAGGCACAGGGATGCACTGGCTACAGGCATTCCTGCTGTGCATTAAGCCTGGGAGGTGGGATGTGTTTCTGTCCTGCAAAGATCTGATGAGTTATGACACAAGCTCAAATTTGGAGGCATTTCAGTAGCTTTCTCAACTTAAAACTGGCATTTTAAAATGGCATTTGACACTTTGCATTAACCAAAGCTTGGCCGCAGTACAGTAACAGCAGCTGAAGGATCACGAACTGAGTAAATGCCTCATGGGGAGCAGAGTTCTGACAGCACAATGCTGGGAAAGTGGGCTTAGCCTCACCCAGCGCAGCCCCACACTGGGGCAGGGGAGGACAAGGATGCCATGGAAAGGGCATGGCAAGAGGGGTGGTAATAGTGATTTTGACACCTGTTTCAGAAAGCCCAAAACTTCTCTTGCAAAGGTCATAGTTCTTTATGCCCACTCAAATCCTGGCACACAGCAGCTGTCTCTATTGGCAGCCTGGGGGGACACTTCTCAAGGAACTACCTGGAGATACAAAAAGCCTGCAGCAATCACTGCAAGTTTAAGGACAGCTACGTAAAGCCTGCATGTGGAACATCTGTGCTGCCTCTCAGTTACTCAAAATCATAGAATGGTTTGAGTTGGGACCTCCAAAGGTCATCTAGTCCAAGCCCCTTGCAGTGAGCAGGGATATCTTTCATTAGATCAAGTTGCCCACATCCCTGACATGCCCGACCTTGAATATTTGCAAGGATGGGGCCTCAACCACCTCCCTGGGCAACCTGCTCCAGAATCTCCTCCTAACAACCAATCTACTCTTCTCTAATTTCAAACCCTTGCCTCTGTCACTGCAGGCCTTTGTGAACAGTCACTCTCCAGCCTTCCTGCAGGCCTCCTTCACGAGCAGAAGGCTGCTACTCGGTCTCCCCCAAGCCTCCTCTTCTCCAGGCTGGACAGACCCAGCTCCCTCATCCTGTCCTCGTAGCAGAGGGGTTTCATCCCCTTGATTGTTTTCGTGGCCTGCCTCTGGACCTGTTCCATCAGGTCCATGTCGGTCTTATATTGAGGGCCCCAGAGCTGGGTACGGTACTCCAGGTGTGATCTTACCAGAGCAAAGTAACTTGACAGAATCACTTCTCTCAGTCTGCTGGCCATGCTTCCTTTGAAGTAGCCTAGGATGCCATTGGCATTCCAGGCTGCGAGCTCATGCTGTTGGCTTGTGTCCACTTTCTTGTCCACCAGAACTCCCAAGTCCTTTTCCACAGTGCTGCTTTCTGTCCCCTCATCCCCTATCCTGTATTGATGATGAGGATTATTTGTCTGTTCCTCAAACAATGTGCTGTCAGCTCATGGCTTTTGCCCTGGGATTTATGAGAGTTGTGTTCAATGATCCTGATGGGTTCCTTCTAACTTGAGATATTCTGCGATCCGTGGCTTTGCTCCCCTAAGCAGAGCTTTTGCTCCCTAGGCCGGGCTTTGCTCCCAAAGTGGGAATATGCTCCCTAGGCCGGGCTCTTTCCCTAGGTGGGGCTCTGTCCCTGGGCAGGGCCCTGTCTCTCCCTCCCGAGCAACTTGGCGGGAAGCGCCAAAATCCCGTCAGGGGGCGCCGCAGGGCAGCGGTGCGGGCGCGAGGGCGGGACCGGGGACTGGTGGGGCGGGGCCGGCGGCGGGAGCGGCGCCCAGAACGTCGCGCGGGGTCCTGTGTAGAGTCCTGCAGGCAGGCGGCAGCTGCGTAAGGGCCACCTCGGTCCCGACCTCGGTGTCCCGGGCAAGATGTGGCGGCGCTGGGAAGTGGAATATGACGAGAAAAGGGAGCTGCGGGACCTTAACTCCCGGCTGCGGGTGTTCGTGTCCCGCGTGCGGGAGTTGGAGGAGGAGAACCGTTTTCTGGCGCGGGAGCTGGCGGAGCTGCGGGAGCAGGAGCTCATCGGGCTCCGGGTGCCCGAACAGGAGCTGGCTTGGCTGCGGATGCAGCTGGAGGAGCTGAGTCGGGCGAAGCTGGAAGCGGAGATGGAGCGGGACGGGCTGCGGCGTGAGCTGGAGCAATTGCAGCTGCTGGGCGCCGAGGTGCTGGCGATGCGGCGCCGGCTGGAGCCCGAGCTGGCCGGGCAACGGCAGCTGCTGGAGCGGCTGAGGGTCGAGTGCGTCGACCTGGAGGAGCTGCTACTGCAGCTGCAGGCAGAGCACGGGCACCTGGCGGAGCGGCAGAGGCGGGAGGCTGTGGAAATGCGGGAGTTACGGATGGACCTGGCCGCTTTGCCACCGCCCTTGGCCGGGTTGAGCCTGGAGGAGCTTGAGGAGACCTACGAGATGCTGCTCAGCCAGAGCTGCCGGGAGACTCTCTTGCGCTATCAGGAGCAGCTGCAGGTGCTGCAGGAGCAGGAGGCGCAGCGGAACCAGGAGAACCTAGAGCTCCTGCGGGAGGAGAGCCGGCAGTGCCGCCAGCATCTGGAGGACCTCCATCGCCAGGGCCAGGAGCTGTGCGAGCTCCGGGAGCGGCTGGAGCAGGAGCTGCTCGCCTTGCAGGACCGCCACGGTGCCGAGGTGGAGGAGTACCAGGTGCGTGCCGGGGCCCAGCCAACGCGTAGGGTCCGTCCCGGGGCTCTCTAGCCGTGCCATTTTTTTCCTGTCCCCTGGTGCTCGTTTTGGTGCTCCTCTTTCACCCTCCCTACTGGCTTTTCCCCTTCAGTTCCGCCCCATTGAGACGTGAGCCCATTTCCCGTTACCCTGGCACTCCACTCCTTTAAACTTCCATCCCTTCTGCTCTCTCTGCTGCGGGGTGGACCTTTGACTTCTCATCCTACTTTGCCTTCCTGCGGTAGGATTTTCCTAGGCTAGAAGAAGAGGCAGCCCAGCAAAGGCTGGTTACTGCTGAGCTCTCACTGCTTCGTTTGAGGAGAGCTAGGTGCGAAGGGTGGGGATCAAAAAGGAGAGGGTGACCCTGAGGACATCTTTCTGGTGACAGGTGCTCCTTTCCCGAAGTAGCCTAGAGCTGGCACACAGGCTTGCCAGGACTCCTGCTTGGGTTGGCATAAACACATGGGTCGCGAAGCAGTCTCTGGGAGCAGGTGAACCGAGTCCCTGTGTGATGGGACATGAAATTATCTTTCTAGCCTGAGACTTGAGGCTGACCTGTCTTGATCGGAGAAATTATCTGAGTTTTCTTCGTGCTTTACACGTGCGCCTCGAGAACAGCTCGTAGCCCGAGAGTAGCTAAGGAAACTTGAAGTCGTTTAAAGGCAGGAAGGGTCCTAACTGTGCCACAGGGCACTGAGTAGAGTGGGAGTAAGACTAATGACTAGTAAAGACTAGGTGATGGATATCTGTTCAAGGTGGCTGTTTGGTGTTGAATAGAGGGTTATATCATCAGTAGCTGAGAATTTGCTTGCTGTCAGGATAACGTTTGGTACAGTGACATGTAATCACCCTGCGCCTGTGAGCAGGTCAGCAACCGCCAGAACAGCAAAATATCACTTCATCACATTTAGAGTGGAGAGCACATTTTAGATCATCCAGACCATCCTGAGGGCAACATTTCTTTTGTTCATTGTTAGACCTTTTATTAACACTCTGATGGAGCTTGGTGTTTGTCTGAACCCCGTGTGCTAATGATCACATTGTGTTCAACGGCCCTGGTAGATTATGGAGATGCTGTCAGCTGGGAAAGGACCGGGACCTGTTGCTCTGTGTGTGTCTGGCTTTTGTACTTGGCTAGACTGTTTGCAAGTTGCATAGTTTGCAGATGCTGTGAAGTGAGGCAGATTTGGTATGTAAGAAGTAATCAGAAAGGCTTTTAACTTTTAAATAAACATTTTGTTTTTATTTTTGACAGGACAATTAATTCTTCCAATCATATATGTAGATGTTTCCAAAGCTTTAGAAAAGGTTATGTGTAAATATCATTAATTAAATCTGTACATCAGTCAAGGCCAGATGACAACATAAAGAAGAAAAAACCTTCTTAATTTATCTTACCTGTTCTTAAGGTGTCTAAGTTTATATAAATGTACTTAAGTAACTTATTTAAAGTTACTTTGGCTTCCAAATTATGTTCTCCTTGCTGTCTATTTGTTGTTTGGCATTTGTAATGAAGACATCACTGGTCTTGCATCATCACTGTTCAAATGGAAAACTTTTAAATAAGGTGATGCTTTAATAAGAGCAGCATGTAGAGCTCACTATCAGTGCTACTAGTCTTTCTTCTACCCAGTTAGAACGGGTGTGTTCAGACACCTCACACTCTCTACAACTCAACAAGGTGTTTTTGTACCAGTGTGTGTCTCTGAGTCTGGTTGTACTTCTGAAGAATTCTATTCAGAAAAGCAAGTGGAGACAGTGACCTGTTGTATAAGTCGGATGATCAAAATCAATGCATGCCCTTGAGTTGCCCTGGTTCAATAATTAAAAATAGATTGTTACTTTGATACCAATGGGACAAACTTGTTTTACTCTCAGGAGTGTTTGGCATGCTTTGCATTTTAAGGAACAAATCGTAGTAATACAAGAAGAAAAAAGTGCTTTGATAGCCAATCTGAAACCATGTGAGGTGTCTTATCTTTGAACATATATCTAGAAAATATTTTAAGTTCTGATGGAAATGATATCATGGTTTGTAGCTTCTGAGTAGTTTAATATTTGAAATGTTTGGTCTTTTCCAGTAGCCTGTCTGCTCTATATGAGAAATAAAATACCTTCTGCTCACATCCAGAAAGAAACATGATAGAATGTGTAGAAATAGCTATTTCAGGTTTTGTTCTTGTGATCAAAGTCAGTTTTCCTCACTATTTCTTTTATTGGTGAAAGTATGTTCAGCATGGGTTTTAAACTACTTTCAAAGAGCATCTATTTCATGCTTATTTACTGTGAAGTGTCACATAGAAATTATATGTGTGTACAGATTTAAGTCAAGTGATTATTGTTCATTGCAGCTGCTATGGCAATTAGATTTATTGATATTTTCCACATGTCATCCAGTCTCCTTATATGTCCATCTTTGCCTCCTGCACTGTCCTCATTCTCACTAGAGCTTTCAGCAGTGTTACACAGAATTATGTATTTGGA
>VWYK01027759.1:10111-25758 GCA_013399775.1 Semnornis frantzii | reverse complement strand
CAAGGCAGCAGGAAGAGTTTCTCTCTGGCACGCAGACTAAGCAACTTCTGCTGAGCCACAGTGTGGATTCTTTCTCTCTCTCTTGCTCTCTCTTTTTCTCTCCATGCTTGATAGATTGCAAGTGTCTAGAGGGAAGAAAGCGAATCAATAGGTGGTCTTCCTGATGCTCGTTTGCACAGCAAAATAACTTTTGAGTAAACAGCTGATGAGTTAAGGTAGTTCCACCTCTCCACAGCTCCATTGATCTATTTTCTCTGGATTTCTACTTGCTTATTAAGAGCTCATCTGAGTGCAGGTCCTTTTTTTTTTGTTTGTTTTTGTTGTTTTTGTTATACCCTCCTCTGACAGGCTGTGATCTTGCCGGTGGGTGATAACTAGATATTTCCTTTGTGCTGATGTCTCAGTGCTTTCTGACCTAGCTGTGCTTGTGTAGAGAAGGCTGTGGGCACCCAAGACATGACAGGGACTTTTCCCTGCTTCCAGTCTCTCTGTCTGCATCTCATCTCCAGAATCAAGTGCTGAATATACCGGGAAGAGGTGAGAGTGGCATTGGTATCATTTGCAAAGGGTTTTAATCTGGTTTTTGCAAGCATTAATGTGACAAGTACTAAACTTCATACAGTTTCTGATTTAACTGGATACTGGGTGAAGATACTTTGCCTAAAAGCCATCAGGTTGAGGCTTACATGAGCACTGGTGCTCCTCTTTTGGATTGCAGATGCTTCATTCTTATGCAGTTGCTAATCTACTTTGTCCTTGAGGTATGACCCTTGTGGTCCTGACCCTGGTTTTCTCCGAAGTGATGGAGCTGCTTCTGTATTTGACTACACTCGCTGGAGGTGTCTTTGTGTATAGCAGTAAAGCATGGACATAGATTCTCCAAAAACCTGGCACATCTCTGCTTGTTCTACCTGTAGTTGAGTCAAATCAGACTCATTTTTACCCCCTAGAGTTCAGGTGGGGTTTAACAACAGGAACTAATGGGGTCATATTCACATTCATGCAACACACACCTGCCTTAACCCTTCCTTCCAGCCCAGTACATTACAAATACACAGCTACAAACCCTGTGAATAATCCAGGACGTGTTTTCTCACTCTTCTGTAAAAAGAGCAATGAAGGGCTGAACGGGTGCTTACAGTGACTGTAATGGATTGTAGAATAAAAATAATATTATGGTTGTGCCTCATAGTTTTTGCTCTGTGCAGTAAGCCATCATGTTAGGAACTGGACTAACATTTTCAGAGTCTGTCACTGCCCCACTGTGCCTTCAGGCAAAAGAGAGACTGTAAATTAACAGTCTGAGGGAGAAAAAAGACAAAAAGACTTGCCAGAGGCCATCCCAGAAACGAAGTGGTAGAGCCAAGGATAGAATCAAAGCTACCTGCTTTGCCCATTTGACCACATTTCCCTTAATCTTTTTAACGATCCCATTCATGGCAAACTATTAAAAGCTAGATCATAACTTCAGGGGGCTGAGGGAAAGCTGGGGATGCTGTTCTTACTCAGGTTTCACATTGGGTCTTTTTTGACTTTATCCATGATATGTTGGGTCAGACATTGGTCCACGGTTCTGGCCTGTGCTCAGTCATGCTCCCTTCTTAGCCACACGGTCTCCAGCACTTCAGATCTTCATACCTTTGAATCCCCCCTTGCAGGATGTGGCTAAAGATACTTTGTTCAAGTCAATGAAATTGTTTGAGGTGCTCCTGGAAAACTGCAGGGCATAAAGTTCACCGGGGTGGATAAAATCATAGTCGCTGGTGCTGGCTAGATCCAGGGTCTGCTAAGAGAAAAGAAGAATTATAGAGGTTGTAGAAACTCATCCTCATAGGCACATTCTTCAGAAAAGTGAAAACAAACCCCTTCATTAAAAGGCATGATTTATTCTCAAGACACTTTTGCAAAATTTGTATAATTTCCTGTAGCAGGACAAACAAGGGAATAAATTTTACAAGGCTGTTAATCCAGCACTGCAATTCTTCAATTAAAAAGAGTCAGACAAACCAGCAGTAAACTAAAACAATACAGCAGAACAACTTTGTGGTTATCCTATGCTCAAGAATATGTAAAGGCAGAACTTGTAACACCTAATTAAAGGAATTCAATGTTTATCTCGCTGTAGGTAAGAATCGGTGATAAATGAGTTAAGCAGACAAAAGGGGTGATGAAGACACACAAATCTCTCCTGGAGAGGCTGGAGGCCCAGGAAAAGCAGGGAAATTAATGTACTAGAGGTCTAGTCACAGTTGGAGAAGGAAATAAGAGTTGGGAGTGTATTAATGTCATGGTCCCAGATTTTATTCCCTCTCCAGAGCACACAGCATTGTGACCTCAAAATCTGAAACTGAAAAGCAATGTTTGTTCTTACAAAATAGCAATTCATTACCGGGAATGAAGATATTTAACCAATACATGATTGCTTAATGGCCCATAGGACCTTTTCTGCAGTAACAAAAACACTGCACGTTGTTAAACAACCAAGGATACCTCTTGAAAATGCCATGCTTACAAATAACATAAGGGTTTATTTGCTGTTTGATGAATGTCCATAAACAGATACTCCCCGGGTGCCCTGGCATGACAGAGCGCTGGGGGATTGAGATGCGGGAGCTGAGATGGAAGAAAACAGAACTGTCTCCAGTTACACACCTCTGCTTTACAGCTTGCTCAGTCTGTCTGTCTCACTGCCGACTGTCATCTTACAACGGATGTCTCAGTGCTGAGTGAAGGGGACAAAATCTGTCACTTTTCACAGAATACAGAAGCAGCTTTTTTTGGAAGAGGAATGTTGCCATGAGACTGTATTTTCAGGCCGCCGCAGAAATGATCTAATTGAGTTCTTTATGGCTATTGTAAAACCTTTCTCTATTTCTCATAAGTCCAACTTTGCCAGCAACCACAACAACCTTTCAGCTTTTCTTGATGAGTGGAGGAGTAAATACTGAATGCTAGTGCTGGACTTGGCTTTCTGCAGGCACTTCCAAGTGGTGACTGTGACTGAGCAGATGACAAAGCCTGCCGTTTGGTAGAGCATTATGTGATCCAGTGTTTCCGCTGATCTCAGCCATCTCTACTTAACCTTGGGCATTTCCAGCATGACAACTGCAGTGGGAATGAAGTTAACCCCTGATGCCATGTGAACATGGAGACACAGAGCCTGGAGCAGCAAGTGCACATGTAACTCATCAGAGTCATTAACGGTAACGCAAATGACTTGTGGCATTTGAAAAGGAAGCGTGCGCGCGAGTGCCTGTGTACACATGTGCGTGCGCGTAAACAAAACAGCTGAATTCAGGGCTTCCAGGGAGACAAATTTCACTCCTTCTTCATCCCAGGACATTGTTAGAGGTTTCTAATTAGAAACATTCTCCTTCATTAGTATTCTTTTCCTCTGCCAATGCTGGCACAGATGAATATCCCAAGATATTTTAGTTTGTCATTTAAGCAGATGAGTTTTGTATCTTTCCATTCAAGACTCTAAGGTCTGTGCACATGTGGCCGAGAGAGATCAAATGACAGGGACCAAAGATCCTGGTTCCTTTATCAGCTTATCAGTAGGGTGGAAAGATCTTCAAGGGCCATGTGGTCCACTTAATTGCAGCCACAGGCATACCCCCAAGGATGGCATATATGGTAAAAGAATGGCAGTTGAAGAGCTCGGTTTGATTCTTTCATAAAGGTCCACTCATTCCAGGGGAATCAATGGAGTTATCCTTAATGTGATTAAGAGAAGATTTCTGTCATATTCAGTAGCTATATATTCGTACAAGTAGATTTGAATAGTGCAAGCAAATTTGTCTATTACCAATTTAATTAGTGATTATTTAGTTTTCATTTCATTATAGGGAAGTAGAATCAATTACTTTGTCAATAAAATGAGGTTGGAGTCCAGCAATACCCTTCCACTTTCCAAATATCCTCACATGGTGAGAGGACAGAAGGGTAAACAGGTGTGAGGTAAGTGATGGTCTTGTTACTAAGGAGAAAAGTATTCAGATGCAGTGATGACAAAAGCAATAAAGGAAGACAGACAGGGCTGAACAGAAAAAACAAACAAGCAAACACAAACAAGCCCAGAATAAGGTCTGTGGAGACTTTGTTGTTGTTGTTGTCATTCAGCAAACTATAATAGGAAAGAAAAAAAGAAGTTTAAGCAGGCCACAGCTGAAAAGAAAGAAGCAGTGAGATTATGCTGGGGACAGCAATGATGACACTCGAGCTCTTCACCTGCAAATCAGTTCATGGTGGCATGTGTTAAAGAATGGAACAAGAAGTTAGTCTGCCATAACCCCCCCCAAACCAAACCTTTCGTTCTACAGATGCAAGGAGAAGAATTTAACCCTGTGGCCGCACTGACTTTTTACTGCCTTGTTTCAACCACTACTATAGCACAGAGAGTGTGTTCATTAGTGAGTGTTCATTAGTGAGTCCTGTCTGTAACAAGTGATGTGGTGACATTCACTGCCGTAATAGACCTCAAACTTTCGTTGCTAGAAATTGTTTCGATTTCCCCTCCTGCTACACTATTTGACTTCTAATCAAGAAAAAAACGTGCAGGGGAAAGAAAAAGCTGTCTACTGGAAAGTCTTCAGAACAACCCCACAGGAGATATTTGAAGCTCCGATGAGGCATCAGATTCTCAATTACTGAGGCACACCTTTTAACATGCCCAGGAACCGACTTGCTGACATGCTCTGAAAGTTATATGATTTTCCAAGGTCTGCTGGCATCGTGCCTAAATGTTTCTCCTTTTTGTATTCAGGTCTTCCACTTGGCATCAGAAGATGTCGTGGTGCCAACGTCAGTCCACCTGGACTGCAAACAATGCTTCCATTCACTTGCCAGCATTTAATCAGTAACTAGTATCACCGGTATTTTCATTCAGGACTGTTTCCTTTAGCTCTAGCTCCAGGTGCCCTGGAACAACCACTGATAACAAGGGAGCAGTCGATTTTCTTGCTGTAAGGACACACTGCACGATATTCTCAGCAGAAGCACAAGGCAGGTGGCTGTAAGGCAGCTCCGATTTGTTGTACCTGCCAGTGGGTCGAGCAGACGATGGAGCAGGCTTGACCAATTAGCAGAGTCACCTGGCTGCTGGCTGGACTTACAGTCTATGTTTGTTGCTTGCCACCACAGCAGAGACTTTTACTAACATCTTGGCCTAAAAAGTCTTAGAAATAAGCTACAGGGAGCAACCTGTCTGTTGGTCTTTATTCTGGTGGAAAGGCCACGTGTTTTCTTTGTGCTTGGTTGTGTTGCAGTATTACCAAAGATAAACTCATTGCTTATGTAAGGACAGAGCTCTAATGCATCAACACTCAAGAAGGTTGCACGCTGAGCTATAACTTAAAATTGGCATCAAAGATGACTTAACATGTCAGAATTTCTGATGACTCAACATGTCAAACTTTCTGATGACTCTCCAGAAAGGTCGAAAGGAAACAAAAAAGTAGATTCCTTCTTAGCATACTTCCCTTCTTTTACTAGAGTTATGCCAGGGCCTGAAATGTCCATCAGAAAGGAGGGTTAAGTTGTCTGCAGCTAATGAAGATGAAAAGAATAATTTAATAGAGGTGGGAGCCAGAATGTGGTGTAGGGATGAAAGGACGAGCAGTAACTGAGACTGAATTTAAACAACTCTGGAGAATAAAACGATCCTTTAAAAAAAAAAAAAAAGAAAGAAAAAGAAAAAAAAAAGATAATTATGTCTTACAACAATTACCCTGGCTATGAAGCAAAATTAGCATAGTCCTTTCTAATTTAAATGTGTTGAAAGTGCCTGAGCATGACAGCAGAAAATTACAAGGTTTACGACACGGGCTTTGGTTAAAGTGATGGCAATCAGATTATTGTAGCTTTTTGTCTGTTGATAGTAATGATTGCAAAGTTACCTATAAATATTAACTGTTTAGTACTGGGAGACTTTTGGTGTAGATGACTAAGATATACCTCTCCTAGACAGTCCAAGGCATAAAGTTCTTGCATGGAAAACAGCTTCCATTTAAAATCATGTATGGTTACTTCTGATTCATCAGTCTGCTTTTGGAATATGATTCCACAAATAAGATCCTGGATTATTATTTCAGTTTATTGTTAAAAAAATAATAAAAAACCCTTATAATATCAATTTTATAACTGCTTCATTCTTTTTTTTATTCAGGATTCTCATGCAATATAGAAGTTAGAGGTTATCTAGATTCTGGGTCACAAATATTTTTATTTCTGGATTGAAAGAACCAAGCTTGACCTTGCGGAGACATTTGTCTTTGGTTTAATTTCCAAAGATTTTTTTTTTTTTCAAGGCATATATTTAGTTTCCCACATCAGGTCTGCCCTGCAATTAAGCAGAAGAGTTATTAAAAGAAACCATAAAATAGCTAATCAGTAGTAAATCATGATTTGCACTTGCACAGAAGCATCACTCTGGTGGGAATAAATGTAAATGTGGACAAATTCAACTGGGGTTTTGGCCTGGACTTTTAGATACATTAATGCTCTGTGTTGTCCATATTTTGTTTACAGGTGTTTTACCTTGCTTACAGCATTGATAATCATTTTTACTTTGAGATCTCAATGGACTGACAGTGTTACAAGCAAACTTTTTATATAAAACACCTCTTTCTTTCCCCTCAAGTGTAACAGGCAAAGCAATGCTGGGTCAGACTCATGTGCACTATACTAGACTAGAGCATGCCCTGGGCAAGACCAGATGTGCAGTGCAGAGTGGGGCACAGTACAGTCCAGCTGCACATGGGATCTTAAAGTTCATCCTATGCTTTCTCAAATACTCTGTGATGGAATCTGTTCTTGCTCCATGTGAATTCAAGCACCAAGATTTATATTTGTACTGAGGTCAGTTCCTCAAATACTTTCATTTATTAAATTAGCTCTGCAGTAAATTAATGAGATTTTCTTAAACAACTTTACAACTTGGGAGGTTTGGAAAACAGAATTGAGCTCAGCTGCTTCCTCTGGAATCTTGTTTTCATAACCCCATGGAATCTTCTCTGCTTGACTTGAGATATATCTATATGTCTATATATAGATAGATAGAAATTCTGGTGTACACAGAGCTAAAGGCATGTGCAGATTGCAATTTAGTTTCCAGGATGACTCTACTTGTTTCATACATAAACTGATTTGATTTTCGCATTTTTGGGGTTGACATTCAGATTAACTTAGACTTTACCCAAGTTTGATACAACCTTTCTCTCAGCTTTGCATTTTTGGGGCTGACATTCAGATTAACTTAGACTTTACCCAAGTTTGATACAGCCTTTCTCTCAGGTTTGCATTTTTGGGGCTGACATTCAGATTAATTTAGACTTTACCCAAGTTTGATACAACCTTTCTCTCAGCTTTGTATTTTTGAGGTTGACATTCAGATTAACTTAGACTTTACTCAGGTTTGATACAACCTTTCTCTCAGTTTTGCATTTTTGAGGCTGACATTCAGATTAACTTAGACTTTACTCAAGTTTGATACAGCCTTTCTCTCAGTTTTACATTTTTGGGGCTGACATTCAGATTAACTTTGACTTTACCCAAGTTTGATACAGCCTTTCTCTCAGGTTTGCATTTTTGAGGCTGACTTTCAGATTAACTTAGACTTTACCCAAGTTTGAAACAACCTTTCTCTCAGTTTTGCATTTTTGGGGCTGACATTCAGATTAACTTAGACTTTACCCAAGTTTGAAACAACCTTTCTCTCAGTTTTTTATTTTCTTGGTGGGGTTCTGTGAATAAAAAATTCCATGCTATTGGAAGAGTGGCCTAGTAAACTAATACAATTACATAAAGAAACTGTGTTATATGTTAAGTAGATCTCTGATAAGATGCTTTGCTCTGAATACTAAAATCAATTTGGGCTCTCTGTCTGCCTGCTTCAAATGATTATCAAAGGCATTTACTTTTTTGTATGTGACATGTTGTTAAATATGCTAATTTCCTAGAAGCACAGCACAAGAAGTGCAAGAGCAGCTGTGTAAGACAGTGAGCTTAAAAATAACAAGCCTGAGCTCTTCTTGGGAATTAGTGTGGTCCAATGGGTAGGCAAGTAGCCTAGGATTCCAGACACCTGGGTTCTGCTCCCAGATCTGCCACTGACCTAGTATTTTCCACCAGGCAAATCATTTTACCCTTTGCTTTTCTGTTCCTATCCACAAAGTGGTCAGAAGCAAAAGGATATTTACATCAGGAACAGATTTATGTCATGGTAGTACAGTGGAATTTGGTATGTGGAAATGTCTGAGTAGTGGAAACTTAATATTATTCACAGACAGGAGATGCTGGTTCAATACCTTATATTTAAGCAGGTATGCATATAAATACAGACTGCTGGCAGAACTCAAAGGTTTGGCAGATAAAGCAATGGTGGACATGCATTTTAAGTGAATAAATGGTTTTAGCTTGAGTAGTAGTCCCACTTAATTTGTGGTGATGATGGGAAGGGTTATTTAATTGAAATAATAATTGATTTTGAGGATAATACCTGCTTGAGCAAAGGATGGATGTTGCAAAAGGAACCACTGTGCTGTGTCAGAGAGCTGGTGATAGTCACAGGCCAAAAAGGAAGAGATAGGGGAAATCAGGACTTGGTTCTGTTGTTAAGCCTCTTTGTAAATTTGAGTTATTCACTGAATCTCTTCCCATTGATATTATAGTAATAGTCCTTCTATATTATACTAGAAGAAGATAGGATAGGTGATAGTAACCTCATGTACATTACAGGGAGAAAATCTCACAAGAGCAGAGTAAAGGGGAAGAATCACCTCCCTTTCTAGGTTGCTTCTCTTGATCCATCTGAGTGCTGGGCTGCAGCAAGAGCAGTGTGGGCAGCAGGGCAAGGGAGGGGATTCTGCCCCTTTGCTCTGCTCTCCTCAGACCCCACCTGGAGTACTGCGTGCAGTTCTGGAGCCCCCAGCACAGGAAGGACATTGAACTGTTGGAGTGACTCCAAAGAAGGGCCATGAAGATGCTCAGAGGGCTGCAGCAGCTCTGCTATGAGGACAGGCTGAGAGTTGGGATTCTGCAGCCTGGAGAAGAGAAGGCTTCCAGGAGACCTTAGAGTAGCCTTCCAGTATCTGAAGGGGGCTACAGGAAGGCTGGGGAGGGACTATTGACAAGGTCTTGCAATGACAGGACAAGGGGCAATGGTTTTAAACTGGCAGAGGGGAGGTTGAAAGTGGATGTTAGGAGGAAGTTGTTTGCAGTGAGGATGGTGAGACACTGGCACAGGTTGCCCAGGGAGGTTGTGGCTGCTCCCTCCCTGGAGGTGTTCAAGGTCAGGTTGGAGGAGGTTTTGAGTGACCTGTGCTAGTGGGAGGTGTCCCTGCCTATGGCAGAGGGTTGGAACTGGATGATCTTTGAGGTCCCTTCCAACCTCACCATTCTATGCTTCTATGCTTCAAAATTTGAGCCAGTAATACTCTATTACTTCCTTAGCAGCTTCTCTGTGCTGTACTGGATGCATGCTGGAAATGCAAGTCCAGCTCCTGCTCCATCATGGCATGTATCAGGTAATTCTGTCTGCATCCACACTCAAAACCTAGACACTTTATGAGAACAGGCAAGCTTTGGATCTTCCATTTCTTTGTGTTCCTGCATGTGTCTGTGTTCAAGGGCCTGATTTAGATCCTGACAATTACTGAGATTTTAGCTGTGCCTTTCATATCTGTGAAGAATACAGAATTAGAGTACAGCGTGTGTGAAACTTCCTCTGCATTACTCCTGCTGTTCCAGACTAGGAGTTTCATTTCTTTACTTTCATATTTTAGGTTCCAGTTTCAGCCCAGGTTAGATTTAGTAAACCACTTTCTCAATCAGTCCACTTGCCCAGCTGTCTCAGTGTGTCTTGCAGGTACTTCTCCAATTCCCCTATAAGGATTCCTCCAGCTTCTGCTTGGACGATAAAGCATATTTCTGTTCACCTTGTTTTCAGAAATTGTTTTCCAATGGTCCACTTATCCACTTTCTCTGCTTCAAAATCCTCATCTCTTTTTACCAGGCTTTTCTTCTGCTTAAAAAACACAACTGCTCCTCTTGTTTGGTGCCCAGTATTGCCTGGAATTTCTACACTGAGCTCCCTCAGCAGCAGAAAGTATTTCTGTCCTAGAAGGAAATACCTCACTTGCAGGGTGAGATCGCTTTGCTTGAAAAACCAATACCAAAGCAACATCAGTGATCAGGTTCTCACCAGGATAATTTGCATAGAGGACAATATTCTTTCACTGAGGCCTTTCCAGAGGCTCCTAGAAATAGAAATGAAAATAAAACTTAGTAAATCTTGAAGGTGATGTAAATGTGACAGTGTGCTTTTTAAAAGACCCCTACTAAATACTACCCAACTGTTGTATAGGTATCTTAATGTAAACCAGCAAAACTTTCAGATGATTCAGATGAGTGCTGCTGCCACTTCTGCTTGAAACCTGCATAAGAAATCCAGAAAGAAAATTAGCAAGAGACAGAATGGATCTCCCACTTAATCAAAATAATTAAGATGTGAAAGAACTTTCTAGGGATCTGAAGACAAATTATTGGGAAATGCATTCCAAGGGTGATTTTTTGTTTCAGTTTCTGTTCATTTTATCACTGACTTTTATGTTTGCACTTATTTAAGCTGTCTGGGAAAAGAGGCTGTACATAAAAGACGATTAGTTTTTAAAGCACTCCAGGGCTGGTTTCAGAGAGAATTCTTTGCTTTGTTTTGGTTTAACTTGTTGTTGGGGTTGTTGGGCTTTTCCTCCCCTTTAGATAGAAGACATAAACCGTAGCTCTTAAATAGATGAATGCTGAGAATAAAATTACCAAAGACTTCTTTTTAGAAAGGAAGGAGAAACAAGAAAAGAACAAAGGAAAATAATCCATGTCCTATAGCAGCCATGCAATGATACTGAAGTGCTGGGCCAAATTCTCAGTGGGTAGAAATCAATACACCTGCAGTGAAGCCCATGAAGCAGCATCACTTTGGATGAGCTGAGGGTCTGATAGCTACATATATATTTTATCTATCTGTATGCAGCACTGAAAATAAAAAAAGGGAGTAAAAAAGAGAAAGAAAAGATAAAAGAGCTCTTAAAAGTGAATGAAGTTGATTCTTAAAAAAAAAGAAAAAAAAAAGAGTGGGGTTTAGATGTTGAATATTTAATTTGGTGATGAAAGGACTATGATTTCCTGTATATAGCCACCACAAATAAAAAATATAAAAAGGGGGGAAAAAAAAAAAAAAAAGACAAGAAAGGCACATCTTGAAAGGGAAGCAATGAGCAGAAACTGACCTTTCTGTGAGGAGGCAGATGAGAGAAGGTATTTGGTTAATCCCAGCTGTCGCTGATTGGTCAGACAGAACCGTGTTGAAAATGTCTCCATCTGGGCTAATCTGCTCTCAGTTGGATGAGCTGAGGCCTTCAGAGTTAACCTGACATTTAACAATAATTACCCTTTCGGATGACCCCAGCCCAATCTCCTGCTCTCTCAGAAATCTCTCTTTTTTCGTGTGTGCTCCCAAACCCCTTGACTCTTGTGTTAGAGATAGCTGAAAAGTGATGATACGATAATGAGATATCCAAGACAAACAGGCACAGGTACGCGCGCCGCTCGCCGCCTCCCATTGACACGTGTGGCCTGGCACCATTGCTCCCGCATCCTTTAGCAGCTTCCTGTGGCAGAGGGGGGGAGATACATCTTAAAATGGAGGAAGGATCATTTCCCAAATTAAAGGGGAGTCCTGCTTGCTTGTTAACCTTTGTGCAAAAGCTCTAAGTTACTTTCTGGGCACTCGGAAGGCTCTTATCTGTCGTGAGGAGAAATGGTGCATGGAAATAGGTTCAGATAGAAAAGCAGAGTTCAGAGGTCACAGAGGCTAACCATAGATGAAATGTGGCTATTTCTTTTTCACCTGAGGCTGGCTTCATCTTTCCCTTGAAAGGTCATTGTGATAAAACAAAAACACATCTCAGGAGAGGAATCATTTATCTCTGGTCAGGTTCTCCTTTCCATTCGGGTGCTTCATTTATTGTTTTCATCTTTTGACCACAGTTCTCCTTCCTCAACTGAAGTTCAATGCTGAGCTCTGGGTGTTGGTAGAAGTTTGGCCTCATTACATGTATTGTCTCTGCTTTAGTTGGAAATCACGTCTGGGAACTTGGATGATTCCCCAAATCACTTTAATCTGTTGGTGATGAGCTGAAAAGTTTGAGAAAATAGCCATGCTAATGGAAAAAGAACAAGGACAAGTCTATATGATAGGAAGCTAATTTCCAGTGCCTGATTTATTTAATATCTCCATTGTGACCATACATAAATCTTATCTCTACCTCAGTTTCTTTATTTGTCCAGCTAAGATTATAATAGTCATTACACAAAAGTGCTGTGAGATTAAATTTAAAGCACCTTGAAACTCTTAAATAGAAGACAATTAAGAAGAACTATATATTTATACATGGTATATCCTCTTACATCTTGGGCTGGATCCAATAACCAGCCTTAATTACAATAATTATGTCTCTGGTCACAGCCAGAAGCTGGAAGTGAAGTGAAGGAAATCAGGAAAAATGTTTAATTAATGCCCTAAGCAAAACTTCCTTATAAAAGTCTTGTTTTCTCAAATTCTAAACAGTTCTCAGCTGGAAATTCAGGTTTATGTCTTGACTTTGGACCAGCAAACAGCAGCTGCATTTGTAATTTGGGTACAGGCAAAGACTTTTTCAGTTATTCACTGTGCAGTCCTTTGTTTTAAGTGGATTTCTTATCCAGAGGATGGATCCCTCAGTATTTATGGGCAAAGTCCCTTGGACTGCGAAGCTGCTGCGGATTATCTGACCTGTGAATGAAATTCAGTTCTGAGTATTTTCATGATCCAAGTCAGCAGTCCATTTCACTGAACAATGTTCAAACAGTCATCACTTGGCAAAATCTCTACTTATGCTTTGGCCAGCAAAGCAAACTGCTGCAGTTGACTTGCCCCACACCCTACATGTCTGCAGTGGCATGCGGATGAGAGACTTCCAATCTGAGATTTCAGCAGTTTATGTGTGTGAGACTTCCAGTAATTTTCTGGAGTCTTCAGATTGCTTCAGGTATGAGATCATCTTTTTTTATTTTTTAAAAACTGCATTGTGGCCTGTTGTCTTTCCACAAGTATTTGAAGGGTATGTAGCGTGGAATTCTTCCCTTGTGAGCAACTCATTAAGAATAGGAATTTCTATTCTATTTTCCTCCATGTTTCAAAACAAAAATAGTGTCCTGCATAGTTGGCCTCTAAAATGGACCACGGATTTTTTTACCTTCATGTGTGATAAAATAACTTCTTTAATGGAGCTCTGATCGTTTTCTCAGCTCTTCACATATTTTCTTAGATTAATATGTGTTTGAGCTCTGCGAGCAAAGATAATAATATTCCTGTATCTAAAAGAAGAGCTCCTTAAAAAAGAAATAAAAACATTCCTGTAGTTCTTCTGGATGAAGATGAGCTCTCCTACTGCAGCCCATACTATGAACTTTCTAAAAATCTCTAGGCATCCTTCAAAAAGGGCAAAAGCCTTTTTTTCATCATTTTATGTCTCTTCCTGGCTGCAGCTGCTGATAATGTTATGCCCTCTGACATGTTGAGGTAAGAATGTTGGATACAACCTTGGTCTTTACACTGTCATATCAAAAGTGAACATTCCATAGAAGAGATATGTGTTTGATTTGGGAGGCATGAAACAAACTAACATGTGGGTATCTGCTCACCTGTGTCTTTGCCCTGTGCAGTAATTTAGCATAGTGCCCAGCCCACATTTTTTTTTAACCTTATCCTAAAGACTCAGATGCAGTTAATTTCTGTGGTGAATGATGAGAAAGCTAACTGCACATGCGTGCTAGAAGATGCTTCTTATTTTTGCCCCCAGGCTGAAGAAACTTTCAGAGCGATTAACAGATGCCAAAGACTTTCCCCGGTGATGAGAAAATGTGTAGCTTTATTTTCCACTAGGTTCTATTCAGCTGTCAAGAAGATAGGGACACAGTGTGCTTAAGCCATAGTAAATTGTTGTTAAATAGTCTCACTCACGGCTGATCAGCCAGTTCTAGCCCTTATAAGCAAAAGCAAATATTCTCAATAATTAGGGTTCAGTGGGACTGGAGTAAGCGCCGTGAGCTTCTATTGAAGGTATGCCCATTTGGATTCTTACAGTTTATGTACCTGTCCTTTAGGCTGTCTTTGGAGGATGTCATCAATTATTACACAGTAAAAAAACACACTCGGAGAAGCACGGACACTGAATACATAAACAGACTCACTTCCTTATTCATATTAGGCAAAGCTTTATGCCCTGAATAAACCAGTGAAGGGAATGAGATGAGAAAGTTTTGTTTGACCTAAGTGGAAAGAACACAATTTAGCCCTCTGATTTAACACCAAGGACAAAACTTTCTGTCTTATTCTCAGCGAGTGACGCAGTTTGAATGGTACCCTCAGCTGGAGAGGGGAAGCTGATAACCCTCATGAGCAAGGGTGCTGGGGTGTTATCCAGATGGAACACGTAACACTCATTCCTTACTGCAACAGAAGTCCATCCTGGTTTATTTTTGTTAGGTCATGTCAGTGCTGGCTTTTATTAATTCACATGATTCTCACATCTGAAATAGAAGGATAATATCAGTGACACGTAGTAGTGGATTGGCTCCTTTAAGTGTTTACCCCTTCGAAGTACAGGAGCTATATCCCTTGACAGTGTAATTGAACCAATGTTTTGCTTCAGCTGATTTCCATCCACAAACTGTTTTGGAGTTCAGAGAAGAGATCACCTTAAACCATTGAATTCTCCACTTTCACAGTCAATTAGTGATGGCTGCCAATATGGAGGAGGGCGAGGGATATGGGCTGCCCTTGAGAAAATGTCATACTATGCTGATGTCATAAAATAATAATACTACATACTAGGAGTCATTACTTTTGCTAGTACATAAAGGCAGCCAAGCACTAGAGCTACTTGGCTGTACAGTTTACACAGGCTGGGTCAGGTAAAACTGTGCCACTAGAAATGCAAGTTGAACAGCCTCTGCCATTTGGACAAACGGAAATCGAATGCCACAAGGTTAAGGTTTACAGCATTAGTCTGCCTATGATCCAGTCCTGATTCCCAGCCTGTGTAAATTGGCCTAACTGCTTTGAAAGCAATAGAGCTGCGTGGACTCAACGGTGTTTTCTCATTTCATACCCCATGAGAATCCAGCCAATCATTCCTCTGTGCGTCATTCAAACATGGATATATATACCTCTATTAATAGCCTATTGAGTTATTCTAAACCTTACAACAGCTTCTGCATTCCGAAGCCCTCAGGAAAATCAGCCCAATGATCATGTAGGCAATAATTAAGTCCAGTAATGCTCAGGCAGACAGAGCTATAAACACAAAATTCTGCAAGCAGAAATTTCTAGGCAGGATAGAACACATGAAGTAGGCTTTGGCCCTTGGCTCTGTGCTTCTTTTTTTTTTTTTGGTAACATGATCAAACTAATTAGCTGGATCACACTCTGACACCTACCAAGCTGCAAAGGGGAAAACACATATTTTGGAAAAGGCAAGGAACGGTCTGTACCCAGACAGATGGTAAACCTGTATCAGTTTCCTCCCTCTTCCCTTTAGATATTTTTTTTT
>VWYK01027756.1:0-19060 GCA_013399775.1 Semnornis frantzii | reverse complement strand
TTCTATGATTCTATAACATTGCTGTAAATAAATAGTTAAACTGTTTTGTGCCCCTCTCAAACTGATAATAGTTTTAAAAATTTAACAGCTATTCCATAAAATTACTCTTTGGACAGTGGGTGTCTGTCAACTAGTATGAATTTAATTGATTTTTAAAAAGCAGCTCTTGGCCTAGAGAGCAGATTGTGTTGGTGCAAAAATGCCCCAAAGAATCTTTGAAATACTTGATAGTTCTTTTCTGAGTTTTACTGAAGTAATACATTTTTGGTTCCCCTCCCCATAAAATCCTCGTTGGGTGGTAGGGAAGAGGTTTTAATGGATGGGAGATGAAAATGAAATTATTGTTTGAAGGCAATTCTGTGTTGGTTTATTCACTCCAGACTCAAGCAAAGAACTAGAAGAGCTGCGGTCTGCGTTCGCACGTGCTGTGGAGTACTTGAAGCAAGAAGTTGAAGAGAGTGAGTTAAATCATCCAGTGGATTCTTTTCTTCAAAATGAGTTTTTAGAAGGCCAGTTCTCCACACCATGTTTAACTTGTCTTCAAGTGCCTTCAGCAGCATTTGGAGAGCTGCAGATACAAACATTTCATCTACTATGTAGAGCTTGTTTAATAAACGCTTTTTTGATTCCCAAGAGCCATCCACAAACTGCTTGTTTTTATTCCCAGGGTTCAGTGAAAGTGGAGATCCATCCTGCACCATCATGCAGAACTGGGCAAGAGTTGAGGTGATGTTTCTGTTTTGATGTATTTAAATTCCCTAGAGTAGAGGAAAATCAATCAATGTAAGATCCCAGCCCCAAAATGCAATCCCTCCTGTGCTTGGGCATTTTGTCTGGGTAACTTAAATGAGTAAATCTTCCTCCTTCCACTCTGTGTGGACTGCTCAAGCACGAATTGTAGCTTCAGGCTTGAAGCATGGCATCTTAGGAGTGAACCTGCATTGCCTTGGAGAAAGCTGCCAGTTGGCATGTTTACCCTGCTGTGACTTCAGCATGGGGCATGTGAGCAGCTTGGTAGCAGGCTGGTGGCTTGGAACCGAATGCTAAGCTGTAACCTGCCTTAAATCCTGCTTAACTTAGTGCTACCTACACTAACTGGCTCCAAACTGGAATAGTGAAATAATCACTGAATCATGCTGAGTGCTTCAGGTGCTGTGTTTCAGGCTCGCTTGTGTAACAACATGCAGAAGGCAAGAGAGCTCTGGGACAACATCATGACTAAAGGGAATGCCAAATATGCAAACATGTGGCTGGAGTATTACAACCTGGAAAGGTAAGAGCTGGGCTGGTTGGAATCACAGAATGGGTTGGAAGTCACCTTAAAGCTTATCAGTTACAGTCTGTCTTGCCATGGGCAAGGACACCTCCTACCAGACCAGTTGCTCAAGGCCCCATCCAGCCTGGCTTTGAACAATTGGCTTGGAGCCTCCACAGTTTCCTTAACCTGTTCCAGTGCCTCACCACCCTGATGGGGCAGAATTTCTCTCTCATGTCTGATCTTAATTGAGCTGCTTCTAGTTTGAAGCCATCATTCCTCATCCTATCACTCCATGCCTTTGTAAAAAGTTGTTCTGTAGCCCACTTCAAATGCTGGAAGACTGCTCTGAGGTCTCTCCAGAGCCTGCTCTTTTCCAGGCTGAACAACCCCAACTCTCTCAGCCTGGCTTCACAGTAGCGGAGTTTCAGCCCTTTGATCGTTGTCGTGGCCTCCTCTGTCCCCACTCCAACAGGTCCTTGTCTCTGCTGTGCTGAGGACTCCAGAGCTGGCCACAGTGCTGCAGGTGGGGTCTCAGCAGAGGGGCAGAATCCCCTCCCTCCACCTGCTGCCCATGCTGCTGAGGATTAGGGCAAGACAGGGTTGGCTCTGGGCCATGAGCACCTATTGTCAGCTTATGCGGAGCTCCTCATCAGCTGGCACCCCAAAGTCTCTCCTCCACAGGGCTACTCTCTAAAGAGTTGATTAACTCTTTAGCTTCCTTGTCTGAGACAGACCCTGGCTGCTTAGTGTGAGTACATTTCACATGAGTTCACAGTATGGTACTGAGTTTTTCCCAGCAGCCCTGCCCTGTGTTTCAGAAAGCATTCCAGCAGCAATGGGTTGTGTTTGCTGGGGAAGGAGGGAAGCCATTGGCATAGAACATAGTGACCTCTCATCTTGTACTGCTGGTGTGGAGGGTTGGCTCTTCATGGCTGTTCTTTCCCTCCTGCAGAGCGCATGGGGACACTCAGCACTGCAGGAAGGCCTTACACCGAGCTGTGCAGTGCACCAGTGACTACCCAGAGCATGTCTGTGAGGTGCTGCTGACACTGGAGAGGATAGAAGGTAACTCTCAGCACATCATCTCATTTTACCTGCTCTGGTTAGTGTACCATGTGATGCCCAGTGAATTAGATCTAGTGCTTTGTGTTCTTGCTTTCTTTTCACTGCCGTGGCACACACAAGCAGCTCTTGGTTTGCTTGCTTTTAACCTCTTTTGGCTTGATTTGGAGCTTGCTGGTTGGCTTTTTCCATGCCTTTTTGAAGTGTCTGTTATAAGTGAGAGGTTTTTGCTCTGCTGGGGGTTTGTTTTCTTTGAAGACTGTTTGTTAGTTTTCANTCTGTAGGCCCCCTTTAGATACTGGAAGGCTACTCTAAGGTCTTCTCAAAGCCTTCTCTTCTCCAGGCTGAAGAGCCTGGTGATGATGAATTTTGAATTCAGTGAATTCAGAGAATCATAGAATTCATAAAATCATAGAACCAGAATCATTTCAGTTAGAAAAGACCTTTTAAGATGAAATCCCAATAATTGACTCTTATTTCTTCAAAATTGTATTTTTAACCTAAAGGAAATAAGGTAATAAACACAAAGATCTTATTTTTTTACTTCTATGTTTTTATCCTTTAGGAACATTGGAAGACTGGGATGCAGCAGTTCAAAAAACAGAAAACAGATTAGCTCGAGTGAATGAACAAAGAACAAAGGTGAGAACTTTCTTTGAGCTACCTGAGTGGTTTCTAGGAAATGCTTGTATTAAGATCATGCTTGTTTGGATGTCACCCCTCTAATACTATTCCTCTAGATAAACTTTGTCTGGAAGCTTCAGAATTCTTGATTTCAGTCTAAAATGATGGTTCACCTCTTGTTACTTTTATTCTTTCCCTTTTTGGATGGATATGGGAGCTTGCGATGTGCTTTAAATGATGATCCTGTGTTTAACGGAGCTTAGGAGAAAACCCTTCTTATTCAGTACTCCAGAAAATGTTGTGCACTCACTTAAAGAGAAAAATCTTGCATGTTTGTAGGCTGCTGAGAAAGAAGCTGCCCTGGCAAAGCAGGAGGAGGAGAAAGCTGAGCAACGAAAGCAGGCTCGGGCAGAAAAAAAAGCTTCCAAAAAGGCGAAAAAAGCCAAGATCGGTGACAAGCGCAAAGCAGATGATGATGATGAGGGGGAATGGGGACAAGAAGAAGGTAAAAATCCCCCAAATAATTAAAAGTTAAACCTCTTATTTGTTATCTCCTCTCTGTTACAGTGGTGCCATCTCTGGTGGTCTTCAGTGCTGCTGTGCATTCAGGGTTTCTTTTCTCCTAGGGGGTCTTTGTAGTAGTGAAATGAAGGCAAGACCAAGTGAGTTTTGATCAACAGAACTACAGGTTTAGCATTAAAAAAACATCCTACAGGGTGTTATTAATAGTTTTATTTCATTAAAAATAGTGATTTTTTTTATTTGTCTTCCAAGAAAGTAATTTTCCTGACTCATCAAATGACGCTGAGGCATCTGTCTTAATTGAGTTGTTCAGTACTGAGGCAGTCTCTTGAAAGCTGGTGACAGAATTTTAATAGCTTGCTGCCCTCAAGGGAATTCTGGGAGCTTTTAGATGTTCATTTCTTTAAAAAAAAAAATCACATCAGATAAAGAGAAAAAAGGCCCATGGATCAGAGGTTGGAGCTGACAGAAAATGGATGGAGGGGGGGAAAATAGCCTTGTTGCTTCTATTTAAATCCTTGTTCTTTTGGTCAAATAACTTGTTACTCATTCTTTAAAACCTGAGGGAGGTTTTAATTTGGTGCCTTTAAGACCCTTCGCTTTATTTGTGCTTTCATCTGTCACTTCCAAACTCCATGGTGGGCCAAGAGGGCAGCTTCATTTCAGTGAGCAAAAGGGTTTAGTTTTCTTTTCTTGTAAAGCTTCAATGTCATTACTCAGCAGAGCTGCCAAGCAAGAAGCACAAGGGAGATGATGATGGGCTACCTCTGGATGAATACATGGAGGTGGAAACTGGGGTGTTTGGAAGAAGTGGAGCTGAAAAGCCAGATCACCCAGCAAACCAAAAGGAGAAGGCATCTACCAGCCGAAAAGACATCCCCAAAGTTCTCCATGACAGCAGCAAAGACAAGGTCACTGTCTTTGTCAGCAACCTTTCCTACAGCATGGCAAATCCCGAGGTGAAACTGAAAGAGCTCTTTGAGAGCTGTGGGGAGGTGACAGAGGTCCGTCCAGTGTTCAGCAACAAAGGCACCTTCCGGGGCTACTGCTACGTGGAATTCAAAGAGGAGAAGTCTGCTCTCCAGGCTCTTGGCTTGGATCGACAGGTTGTGGAGGGAAGGCCAATGTTTGTTTCTCCATGTGTTGACAAGAACAAGAATCCAGACTTTAAGGTAAGCTTTCCTTCTTTCAACAGTCTCAACAGTGGGACTGCATAGGAGACCTAGAAGAGTTGTGTTTCTTCCAGAGCAGTGGAGTTCTGGTGGACAGCAGGATCACCAGGAGCTAACAATGGGGCCCCTCTGGCCAAGAAGGCTGATGGTATCCTGGGGCACATCAAGAAGTGTGGCAGGCAGGTTGTCCTCCCCTTCTGCTCTGCCCTGGTGAGGCCACATCAGGACTCCTGGGTCCAGTTCTGGACTCCCCAGATCAAGAGGGGCAGGGGCTTGCTGGAGAAGGGACAGCCAAGAGCTATGGAGATGCTGAGGGAACTTGGAACTGCTGATGCTGAGAGAATTTGGGACTTCTAGCCTGGAAAAGAGCAGAGTGAGTGGGATCTGATAGATGCTGATCAATACTTCAGGGGTGGATGGCACCAGGTGCTTTTTTTGTGGTGCCCAGTGACAGGACAAGTGGTAGCAGGCACAGACTGGAACATCAGAAGTTCCATCTAAAACTGAGGAGGAACTTCTTGAATTTAAGGGTGCTGGAGCCCTGCAGCAGGCTGCCCAGAGAGGTGGTAGATTCTCCATCTCCAGAGACATTCCAAAGCCACCTGGTTGTGTTCCTGTGTGACCTCCTCTAGGTGCCCCTGCCTTGGCAGGAGGGTTGGGCTCAATCTCCAGAGGTCCCTTCCATCCCCTGCAATCCTGTGATGCTGTGTCTCAGCAGTAAAGCTATGTTCTGGGAGTTGTTGCATCTTATGTTACTTAACCATAAATCTGAACTGACATCAGTTTACTCTAAATTTGCAGAAATCTTGTGTGAGCAGCTTGCTAATGGTGTGATGTGCTCAGATCCCTTACTTGAACATCTCTGAAAAGTACTTTTTTCAGTTGAGTCATAACAGCTGTGGGCATTTATTACCCAACCCACTGGCTCTTGTTAATGATTATAGGGATAGTCTTAGAGTCAGTGGGTTTAGGCACTTGGAGTTATTGCACAGGAAAACTTAATGTTCAGAAAGTGACAACTGAGCGAAAAGACATGGTCCATGGCTGTCCTCATTGTGAAGGAGATAGAGATGTTGAGAAGATGGAGACTTGAGAAGCAAGTCCTTAGTATAGTCTCTATTTATATGCAGCCATCTTACTGGGGCTTTAAGATATTTTTTGTCTCTCACGAATATCAGAGAATGGTTTGGGTTGGAAGGGACCTTTAAATGTACTCCCATGGGCAGGGACACTTTCTACTAGCCCAGGTTGCTCAAGGCCACATCCAGTCTTGCTTTGAACACCTCCATGGAGGCAGCATCTGCAGCCTCCCTGGCCAAGCTGTTCCAGTGTCTCACCACCCTCACTGGAAAGAAACTCCTCCTAATACGAAGTACTCTGCTAAGCTTTTGGAGGTGTAATAGATGGAAATCCTTGGAGTCTCTGGCTGGTTTGGTATCTAACAGTCTTTTTTACTTCTTCAGGTGTTCAGGTATAGCACTACCCTGGAGAAGCACAAACTCTTTATCTCGGGTTTGCCGTTTTCCTGCACTAAGGAAGAACTGGAAGAGGTCTGCAAAGCTCATGGGAACGTCAAAGATATTCGGCTGGTCACCAACAGAGCTGGAAAACCCAAGGTAGGAGGTTTGACAGCACTTGGAGAACAGAAAAAATAGGCTTTAGTAAGTTTTGCAAAGGCTATTTATTTTTGAAGTAACTGAGTAGATAGAGTTCATCTGGCAGAACCAATTCCCCTCCTCCTTTTCCTCAGTTCCTTAAGGCTATTGTTCATAACACCTGCTGCAGTAATAGATTTGCCAGTGAGAAAAGAGCCACCTCTCCCTGACAGGGCTCATTATTTCCCTCCTGGAATAAATGACTCCTTGTTAAATTAGAGACTCTAAACCAGCTGCTGCTCTGCCAAAACTCTACCTGACACCTCAGCTGTGTCTGCTGTGGGGCACTTAACAGGTGCCATCCTGGGGATGATGTGTGCGTGTGTTTTCTAGCTCTTGGCAACATCTCCAGTGCAGCTCCTGTGGCACACAGAACTTGTGTGTACCTTAAACCTTGCAACCTGCATTCTGAGCTGGGATTCTACCTAATTGTACTTTGAGTGGTAGATAAAAATCACAGAACTGTTTAGGTTGGAAAAAGATCTTGAAGATCATTGAGTCCAAATGTTATCCCAAGTCCACCAAACCGGATGTATTTCATGTGAAACTGGACAATCAGAAAATACAGCTGAAGGGTTTGAATATCATTTGGAAGAATAACAACAGCAGAACTGAGAAGTGATGCCTCTCAGTTAGGATCCTGCCACTGATTCTGGGAGGAGGAGGCTCTTCTGTCCACTTCTGGGAATAAGACCCCATTACTGATGATGCATCAGCAGCTGCTTACCAGTGTGGTTAGCAGCTGTTGCAGTATGAAGTCTACATGGATCCATGTTCCACAAAGAAGGCTTTTGTTTCTGGTCTCTCTTCTCAGGACATCAATGCCAGTCTCTGGAGAGCTCCTGGAGCTGCTCAAGATGGGCTTTACTGCCCTTGAAAACAAGGTGCCCATGATGGGGCCTTGTTTAGGGACTTACTAAGCTATAACTTGCACCTAAGGAGTTAAGAATCACAGGAGAGTTTGTAGATCTTCCTGTTTTCCCTCTACAGATTGATTTATCTTCTCTTCCACTGTGAATCCAAACTGTCCAACACTATATTCAGCCTGGATGAATGTATGATACACATTGAGGAGTGAAGACTTTGACTCAATATTCCATTAGAGTTACTGGGATTTTGGCTTCCTTTTTTGTTCACAATACTTCTTCCACAAATTAGGGCATCACAAATGACAGTCAAGAAATGCAGGTTGTAGATGTGTAGGAAAGAATTAAGTGGAGAATACAGAGAGTTGGCCAGGTTCAGGTCTGCTTCCTGTACAGCTTTCTTTAGCCAAATGATTCACAAGAGTGGTGTGCAGACAGAAAAAGCACTGAAACTAACCCAGGTTACTCCTTTTTCATAGAATCACAGAACTTTAGAGGTTGAAAGGGACCTCCAGAGATCATCCAGTCCAACCTCCCTGCCAAAGCAGGATCCTCTAGGGTAGTGTGCACAGAAAAGCATCCAGGCAGGTTTGGAAAATCTCCAGAGAAGGAGACTCCACAACCTCTCTGGGCAGTCTGTTCAGTGCTCTGTCACCCTCACTGTAAAGAAGTTTCTCTTCGTGCTGAGGTGAAACCTTTTATGTTCCAATTTGTAGCTGTTGCTCCTCATTTTATTGTTGCTGACCTGTGAAAAGGGATTGGCCTCAGCCACTTGACACCCACCTCTCAGATATTTGTACACATTGATTGATTCTCAGTCTTCTCTTCTCCAGACTAAACAGCCCCAGGCCTCCCATTCTGTCTTGGTAGGAGAGATGCTCAAGTCCCGCAGTGGTCCTCAGGGCTCTCTGCTGGCCTCTTTCCAGCAGCTCCCTGTATTTTTCCTTTATTTAGGGCCTGGCCTATGTGGAATATGAAAATGAAGCTCAGGCCTCCCAGGCTGTGCTGAAGATGGATGGACTGACAGTGAAGGAACATGTCATCAAGGTGGCCATCAGCAACCCACCCCTCCGCAGGCTGCCCGACAAGGCCGAGGCAGGCAAAGCTCCCCAGTTCGCCGTACCCCGACCCGTTTATGGAGCGTAAGTACTGGTGAGGGGGGCTGGCAGTGCTCCAGAAAGGGGGTGCTGGGTTTCTTCAGGTGCTAAGATGTTGGACTCTCACCTGGAATAAGAGAGAACATACAAAAGGTGCTAAACCATGGAAAAAAACCAACTCTGGATTGTTAGATTGATGAGAAGCAGATTTTCCTGTATCGATAGAAACAGATCTGTAGGGACAGAGAGTATTGGGCATGGCACATTGAACTAAGGAATTGTTCTGCTTGGAAGAGATCTCTGAGATCGTCAAATCCAACTATTTACCCAGCACTGCCAGGTCACCACTAAACCATGTTCTTCAGCACCACATTTACACAGCCTTGAAACCCCTCCAAGTATGGGGATTCCACCACTGCCCTGGACAACCCAAGCCAGGCCATGGAAGCCCTCAAGGGGAAGAAATTGTCCCTTGTGTCCAACGTAAACCTTTCCTAGGGCAATTTGAGGCCATTTCCTCTTGTCCTATCACTTGTTCCTTGGGAAAAGAGACCAATCTGGCTTCAGTTTCCTTTCAGGAAGTTGTAGAGACCCAGAAGGTCTCCTCAGCTGCCTTTTCTCCAGGCTGAACAACCCCAGTTCCCTTGGCTGCTCCTTGCAATACTTGTGCTCTAAACTCTTCATCAGCTTTACTGCCTTTTTTCTGGACTCACTCCAGCACCTCAGTGTTTTTCTTGGAGTGAGTGGGCCCAAAACTGAACCTGGGTTTCTGTTCGCAGCCTCAGCAATGCTGAGTACTAGGTCACAATTGCGCTTGTCCTACATCACTGAGGCTGACATGAGCACCTGAGCAGTGAATTTCCACATCCTCTTGTTTTGGAGAACCATGATGGTTCTCAGTGAGCACTGGAGCTGCTCGTTCAGCATGCTCCTGCTGCTCAGCATGGTGATGTATGTCCCTGTGGATAAACATGGGGCTGCACGTTGAGGACTGTGGGGCAGTTCTCTTCTGCCAGGACTTGGGCAGACAGTGCCCAGTGAAAGCTTTGCGCCAATGACTCCTGAAACAAATAGCAGGAGTAATAAAATGAGGAAGGCTCCTTTCAGTAAGCCCAGCCCTTTGTGTTTCCCCAGGGTGTTCAGGGAGGACTGGGCTGTTTTCTAAGTGTCAGTTTTTGCTCTGCAGGAGAGGGAAGGGAAGGACACAGCTTTCCATGATGCCTCGCGCGCTACAACGCCAAAGCCACCCTGTGGCTAAAGCAGAGAACGGGATGGTCCAGAACTCACCAGCAACTTCATCCAAACCCCCTGAGGAGCCTAAAAAGATGTCCAACGCTGATTTTGCCAAGATGCTACTGAAAAAATGAGCAAAACAACAACTACAAAAAAGCCTGCAGTCAGCAAGTCTGGTAAAATGTGAAATGCCTTTCTGGAAGCCATGTTGTGTCCTTACGCTAGCACAGGGAGAGCGCCGGTTGCAACTACGTGTAAATACAGCTCTGGACTGCTGCATTCATCAGGATCAGTGTAGGATGGTACAAACCCAGGTGGTTTCTTTTTTTTTGTTTGTTTGTTTGTTTCCTCTAAGAGCAAAGTGTTACACTATGTTCTGGTAAAATGGCATTTTATGATTCCTCATATTGAGGGTAACGAGGAGGGAAACTATTTCCTGCACAGGTTGGACACCATGTTGTGTTTTCTGAGTACAATTATTTCTCTTAATGACTGAGATGGGACATGAAAGCCTTGGGATAACCTTGTCAAGCTTCACTGGTCAGTTCAGCTTCTGATTGCAGTCATTCTCTCTTGAGAACAAACCCATTTTTCCATCCAAACACACCTAGCCAGGGACATCCATCTCCTTCCAGTTCCCAGTGAAATGGCAATGCTAGGAACTTCACCACAATGGCCTATTTTAGTATTGGGAGAGTTTCTATACATATGTGTGTATATGTATATACATAGATATGTATTCCCTTAATGTTCCATTGGAGTTAACCTGCTTTTTATATCGTGTATTTGTACAAGATAATTCAAGTTGATTATTTTTAAGTGTTAAAATACTTAGACCTGGGCATTTCTGTTTCCCATAAGCTGTACGTTGCTCTTGCTGAGGACCATTTTTGTTCTTTGAGGGGGAGTTTGGTTTTGGTTGTTTGAGGTTTTTTGTTTGTTTGGGGTTTTTTTGCTAGCTAGCTCATGTCTTTTTTGCAGGTGGTTTCTTTATGGTTTTGTACAAATGTGAAGTGCAAGTTGATGCTTCTTGGTTTTATTAAACTCGAAGTTCTCAAAGGTTTTTCTATAAATACTGTTGATTTTTGGTTTAAATGTGAGTGTTGGAATTGCACTTTTACGGCAGCTGGGTCCTATGGATGTACCTCACCTCTTGGGTGTGGTGAGATTTGAGCTACTTTAAAGGTGTGTGACACCTTTCCCATGTTGAAGACCCTGGAAGCACTCTAGTAATCACCTCAAACTTTAATCCAGTAGATCATCTTGGGTAGAACTGTTCCTGCTTGTCAACTCAAACTGCTGTTACCTCTGAAGTCAGCACATGTAGGGGTTGAATGAGGGGTGGAACCTTCATACCACATTCACTTGTACAACACAAGCACTGCTGCAAATAAACACTATTTTCAGTGCTTCTGCTCTTTTTTGATTTGATTTGGCTTGACTTTGAGTCTGCTTCATGGCTTTGACCCACATAAGAGTGGCAGTGGTGGTGATACAGCTTCTTCTATCTCCAAATCAGCTTGGAAATGCTTGAATACCACCTTTAATGTGGAGCTTTGATTTGTGGAGTGGGAATGCTAAGGTTGGCCTGCCTCTCTACACAGCATCTGTGATTAATTCAGTCTCCTTTGGCTGATGGGGTTGGATTTAGCACTCCAGAGTTTCCATCTCACTCCCTGCCCCCTGAGGGAGCAGGATGTGTGGTTTGTAACTTGCTGCTCCTCAAACCAAACCAAGCTGTGATCACTTCTTGGCCCAAAGCATTTTGAGAACAGCCTTTTCCAAACCAATTTAATAGCAAAATACTTTTATTAATCTGTTACTAAAATAACAATTTCTTTTCCCCCCCCAGAGCTCTTAAAGTGCAAATTTTATCTACAGTCACCTCACACTTCAAAAAGGAAAAAACAAAGGCCATATTTTGTGAGGATAGAAAAACCTTCCTCATCCATAGTTTGCTTTTCCCTGTCAGCACTGATCAGTACACTTGTGTGGGATGGTGCTGTAGGACACACAACTCCAGTCTTGTCCATTTGTCTGCTCCAGGTAAGTTAGAAGGGAATAACTTCACACTGGTGCAGGACAGTCTAACAGCTGAAAGGGTTTAAGTTTAACAGCACTCTAAAGTGGACCAAACAGAAGCCTTTTTTGAGCTTAGAGGTGTTGGGAACATTATGCACAGCTGCAGGTAGAGGTGCAGGAAGCTGCTGTGATTTAGGCTGCAGGTGGTTTTATCCTAAAAGCCAAAATAAAGTGGATTTTGTAGGTTTGTTTTAAATTGCAGAGCAGCTTCCATGTCCTTTACCAACTGCCAGTGCAGCACAACGAGGTCTCCTGTGATTCCTGACAGGTTTATCACTGTAATAATGTGACCTAGTAATTACTTGAGAGAGGTGGTCTTGTGTAGATTGAAAAAAATACACTTTTTGGCACACTTGCAATCCGTGCTCATAACCAAACTGGGCACAGCTGATGAAGGTTGTCTCATGGTTATGTAACAACCTTTTCCACCCCCAGCTTTGCAGAAGCAAGCTTTGTTCCCAACCCTGACCTGAAATGTGTAAGGACAGCTGGAAGTTGCTCAGGGGTCCTGCTGCATAAGGTGGGGTATGAGGGTGGGCCTTGGAGCACCAGGTTCTCCTGTCTGAGGAACAGCAGAAGCAACCTGCAGGGCAAGGAAAGAAGTTAATGTTGCTCTTCTTCTTCCAGCTGTAATCCTCAACTACTTCCTGCTTGTGGCACAAACCTCACCTCAGGAAAGGCAACTGAAAGTAAATGTGCAAAGTGTTACTCATAGCAGAAAAAGGAGGGGAGAGATGCCTCTAAGCTGGAGTTTGGCCACCTCCTTGATCAATACTGTCAATCAAACCCTTGTGACTGACAGGAAAGAGTCTGATGACCATGGCTGGGAGTGCTGGTACTGTAAGGGGTGTGTTTTGGGGTTTTCTTGAACAAGAAAAAAGAGGTAACACAAAAGCAACAACTTGGTTAGGACTTTGTCTTGCCTAGCAGCTCCTTGACAAGGTCAGACAAGGTGCTTGACCAGCCAAGTGAAGGGCTGTGATCGAAGCAGCTTCAAGCTTAATTTTAAGGAGTAATGAAGTTCTGCTTCAGGTGGTTGAGCCTCTCTGCCACTTCTCCCTGCCTCCTTCCAGTAGCATAAGCAAATCATAGTGCACAGTCAACATCAGCAGTTCACATTCCAGCTTGGCATAAGGTATATAAATAAATTACATTAATCAAATGAAAAGACTTTAAATAAATGAAATGCTAATGAATGATGCCTCCTGTCAAGTTCTTTCCCTGCAGCAATACTGAGCGGCTCGGCCTTGTGTTCTCCCACATGTTCCCTGGCTCCTGAACCTCCAAGACCCTCAAGTCTTGACAGGGATGGTTTGTTTGCACCCAGCAGCACTGCAATCTGCTTCAGGTAAGCCCACTGAGTACTCCGTGGTAGCAATGAGCAGCATGTCCAGGGTTGTCTCTGTACACTTGGCAATGAAACGTATGAAAGGCCTCACGTCGCCCTCATTGGCCACTTCCAAGACGTGATAGTACTCGGCCCGCTGCTCCTTGCGGATGGTGATGGGTGGGTAACCAGCCTGCATCAGGATGAGGTTCATCAGGAGCCGTGAGGTCCTTCCATTGCCATCTACAAAGGGGTGGATGTAAACCAGCTTGTAGTGGGCCAAGGCGGCGAATTCCACGGGGTGCAAGCTCATGGCGTCTTCCGAGTTCATCCACTGCACAAACTCCTGCATCTGTTTCTCCACGTCCTGGGGATGGGGTGGGATGTGATGGCCTACGAACACCTGAGTAGCCCTGAACCTGCCTGCCTCCACCGGGTCGGCGTAGCCCAGCACCCTGCGGTGTATCTCCAAGATGTCGGTGATGCTGACGGAGCCGATGCGCGACACCAGGGTGGTGTTGACGTACTTCAAGGCCGCGTGCATGCCGATGACCTCGTTCTGCTCCACCAAGCTCTTCCCGGGGACGGCGTACCTGGTCTCAATGATGTGTCTGATCTCTGACAGGGTCAGGGTGTTCCCTTCAATGGCAACCGTGTGGTAGATGTGGTGGTAGTAGGACTCCTCCATCACGCGGCGCAGGGCAGAGTTGCCCTTGGGGATGGCCATCACTTTCTTCACCTTGCTGTCGATGATGCTGAAGTACCTCTGATCGATCTCCTCGACCAGCGGCAGCGTCCGGTCGCGGTTGATCAGAGCCTTCTCGTTGCAGGGCGAGATGGTTAGTGCTTTGGAGTACAGGTAGTCAGCTTGCAGGATGTCTTTCTCCTCCTCAGAAAAGATACCAAATTCGTTCAGGGCATCCACATAATTGGGGTCCATTTTGAGGGCATACAGGAAGAGTTTGTGAGCCTTCTCCCGCTTCCCTTGGCGCTTCATTTCCAGGGCTTGGTTCAGAGCTGCTCTGGCTTCCAACTTCACTTCTGAAACGCAATGGGAATGGTTAACCTCAGCGCATTTGTGGATGACACCAAGCTCTGCGGCCTGCTCGACGTGCTGGAGGGGAGGGATGCCAGCCAGAGGAATCTGGATAGGCTTATGAGATGGGCCCAAGTCACCATCACCATGTTCGGTCATAGCCTGGGCTGCATTGAAAGCAGTGGGACCAGCAGGACAAGGGAGGTGATTCTCCCCCTCTACTCTGCTCTTCTTGAGGCCCTACCTGGAGTGCTCTACCCAATTCTGGTGTCCCCAACACATGAAGGACATTGAACTGTTGAAGAGGGTCCAGAAGAGGCCATGAAGATGATCACAGGGCTAAAGCACCTTCTCTACGGGGACAGGCTGTGAGAGAGTTGGGGCTGTTCAGCCTGGAGAAGGGAAGGCTCAGGAGGGGACCATAGAGCAGCGCCTTCCAGTACCTGAAGAGGGGTGTGGGGACCTGGGAAGGGACTTTTTGCAAGGACAAAAAGTACAAGATGAGGGATGATGGCTTTGAGCTGGAAGAGGGGAGATTGAGACTGAAGATTAGGAAGAAATTCTTCCTAGTGAGGGTGGTGTAACACTGGAACAGGCTTCCCAGGGAGGTTGTGGATGCTGCCTCCCTAGAGGTGTTTGAGGCCAGGCTGGATGAGGCCTTGAGTGACCTGGTTTTGGTGGAAGGTGTCCCTGCCTACGGCAGTGGGGTTAGAGCTCAATGACCTTCCAACCAAATTCTGTGATAAGAGTAGTGAGTTTTACTGAAAAAAATTTACAGTTCACCCAATAGAAAAATGAAACAAATTCAGCCTGTAAGAACTTCTACTCCAGTTTCTGCTGGGCACCAAGCACTGAGGCTTATGCCACGTTGACAGGGACTGGAGCTGTTCCTGGCAGGAAGTGCGGTGAGGCAGGATCTGTGAGCAGCATGGCTCAAGCTGGCCATGGGCATGCAGCCATCCCAGCCAAGGTCACTTTGGCCTCCAGGCTGCTTTGTGTGTGTGGGAGGACAGAGGGTTCTTCTGGCAGTAACTCTGGAGCTTTTGCTGCAGCACAGCTTACAGCACTTCTGGTTCTTCACTGGACTATCAAACATCTTCCCAGTAATGAAAGCTTTAATCAAATGAATAGGTTGGAATTCCACCAGGCTAGAATTGTCAGGACTTCTTGTAGTGTTTTCCAGATTGATGTCCTGGCTGATAAAGGCACTGACCACAGCCTGTTGCTGCCAGAAAGGCTGTTCTGTTGACAGCCAGGATTTGGGGATTAATCATGGGACCATGTACTGGTTTGGGTGGGAAAGGATCTTTAAAGGTCACCTAGTCCAACTCCCCTGCAGTCAGCAGGGACATCTGCAAGTAGAGCAGGGGGCTCAGAGCCCCAAGCAACCTGATCTGGATGGGGCATCTACCACCTCTGGTGGCCTGCTAGGGTCTCACCACCCTTTGTACCAAACATTTCTTCTTTCCAGCCTCTTTCCTCTTCCAGTTTCAAATAATCACCCCTTGTCCTGTTACAACTGGGCCTGCTAAAATGTCTGTCCCCAGCTTTCTGATTGGTCCCTTTTAAGCACTGAAAGGCCAACAGAAAGTCTCCCTGGAGTCTTCTCCAGGCTGAACAACCCCAGCTCTCCCAGCCTGCCCTCACAGCAGAGGCTTCCAGCCCTCCCACCACTGTTGTGGCCTCCTCTGGCCCCATTCCCAGCAAGTCCCTGTCTCTGATGTATTAAGGACTCCAGAGCTGTCCCCAGCATTGCAGGTGGGGTCTCACCAGAGCAGAGGGGCAGAATCCCCTCCCTGCACCTGCTGGTCCACACTGCTGGAACCCCTTCAAACTATGACATTGGGGATCAGCCCAGGACAGGGTTGGCTCTGGGCTGGGAGCACATGGTGCTGGCTCATGCCCAGCTTTTCATGACCAAGTCCTTCTCCACAGGGCTGCTCTCCAGCTTTTCATCCCCAGCCTGGATAGATACTGGGATCTACCAGTATCAATATATATTGTATACCCCTACACAGGTATAGATCCTTGTACTCAGCTATGTTGCTGCATACTGAAGCACCACTCACTGTTCCTCCAACAGAACTTACTAGTACTAAAGCATGAGGAAAGCCTTTTGAGAGCCAAGGCAGCACTGAGAGAACTGCAGCACATGGCAATGGAATGTGGTTGGGCCACTGACAATGACAGGTCTGACCTCTGGATCACCTAAGTGGCAGGTGGGCAGCAGGAGTTTGTAACCATTACAGGGTCCAGATGCAGGTTGTTATTACACAGCAGCTCAGTTGTTTCCCTGCACCCACCCAGGGACACTCACCTGAGGTGGCTTTGCCTTTCAGTACCAGCAGCTCCAGCCCATTGGAGGTGACGCTCAGCCCAGTTGTTTGTCCTGTGTATCTGGTGACACCGGAGGAGCCTGTACCTAGTTTACTTTTCAGGAAGGAGAGTCCTTTGAGCACTGCCTGGCACTGGTCTTCCACTGCAGCCAGTGGGAGCAGCAGCATCACCACTGAGCTCAGAAGGAGCACCAGCACGGTTGCCCATCTCACACGGACCCACAGGGTTATCCATTTCAACTCAGGATCTGTCGCCATGGACACCAGGTTCATCCTGCTTCCAGCACAGAGAACAGGAACATCTCCTTTTCTGCTGCTTCCACCTAGGAATAGAAACAGCTTTAGCCAGAGCTCCCTGTCATGGGGCTGGGACATGGCACCGCGTGGGCCTGAGGTGTGTACTATGGATTTCCATCACATCTATTAGGGATCAACCCAAGCACCCACCTTCCCCTGCCGCCTTGAAGCACATCAGGGCAGGGTGTGTGCAGTATTCAGCATAACACAAATCCAAATGGATCGTCTGTGCTTCAGTGACAGCAGCAGTGTGAGGAAAAGTTGATGCCACGTCGGCACCAAGCTCTGGAGGGATGAAGGAGCTCTGTCCCGTACAGGTATGGCACAGCTATCACCTCCTCCTTTCTCCTCCAGCTCCCGGCTCTGTGGCCTCCGAAGCCAGAGACCCTGAAACCTCTCCCCAGACTCCGATATTCCCCACGCCCCCGGTTTCCCTTCCTCCACTGCTCCGCCGCCAATACCATTCCATTCCCAAGTCTCCTTCCCCTGCCTCCCTCACCTTTTGCCCCTTTCTGTCCTTTCTCGTGCGCTGGAGCCCCTCTCTGCGCCTCCCCTCACTCCCAGTCCCTTCCTCGCCACCGGGCCCGCTTGGGCCCGAGCCCCAAAAGCCCTCGGTCCCTCCTCCTCGCCACTAGGTCTGCGTCGCTCAGCGCCCCGCAGCCCCCGACACCCTCCTCGCCACCGGGCTCGGGCCCGTGCAGCCCCCACTCAGTATTTCCCCTGCCCCGGCTCCCCCATTTACCTTTGCAGACTCCCTCGGCTACCGGCTACTGTAACCCCGCCCTGTGAAGTCTCGCCCTCCGAACGCTGCCATTGGCTGAACCTCCCTTACTTTCTTTTTCTATTGGCTCTCTCAGCGGATGTGTCCCTCTTATGTCCCGCCCCGCTCTTCCTGCTCACGCCTTCTTGTGGCGTCTTCCATCTTGCGCCACGCCCCCGGTGCGGGAGAGGCTCGTGGAGGGTGGCAAGTGGTGGCTGCTCAGGCCAATCATAAGAGGAGCAGCCAATGAGAAGGGAAGACGGGGGAGGGGGCGGGCACACTTGCCACATAAGGGCGGGGCGGGGGTTGCCCTGGGTTGCTAGGCGACGGCTAGGTGAGCGTCAATGCTCTGAGCTCTCCTGGGGCCGCAACAGGACCCAGCGGTTTGGTGCAGGGCGTTGGGGAGACCAAGGCCATTCATTGTCGAGGGCGATGCCGGGTGACGACAACTGCCTGGGCAGTGTGGCCTTCTCTGCGGAGGGTCTGGGAATGACTTAAGAGCTTCCACTAGCCCAGTGAAAGTGTGTTAGGAGCACAGCAAACTCGGTGCTCACAGCTTACATGTTAAAACAGCTTTTTCTGCCTGATACAGGTGTTCTTGTTACCTGTCTATGGCCCTTCTTGGAAGTCCTTTTTTGCTTTTCTGACACGTTCTCCTCCCTGTACCACAGAATCATAGGATGCTTTAGGCTGGAAGACATCCTCAAAGGTCTTCTCTGACCACCCTGCAGTCAGCAGGGCCATCCCCAGGTAGGTCAGGGCCCCTCTGAGCTAGATCGGATTGCCCAGGGCCCCATCAAGTTTGACTTTGAATGTCTCTAGAGATGTGGCCTTCAGCACATCCCTGGGCAACCTGTTGCAGAGTTTCACCACCCTTACTGTGAAGAGCTTCCTCCTAATGTCCAGCCTGAATCTCCCCTGCTCCAGTTTCAAACTATGTCTCTCATCCTATCACCACAGGCCCTTCTAAACAGTCCCTCCACATCCTTCCTCCAGATCCTCTTTATATATTTAAATGCAGTGTGAAGGTCTTCCTGGAGGCTTCTCTTCTCCAGGCTTTGCAGCCCCAACCCTCCCAGCCTGTCCCCACAGAGGTGGTGCATGACTATGTTCATGGCCTCCTATGGACCTGCTGGAGAGGGTCCAGGTCCTTCTTGTGTTGGGATGTTTTGCAGAAACTCTGTGTCTCTGTCTTTTGTTAAAGAGTGGAAGTGGGAGAAACTTCACAAGAGCTGAAGGAGAAGAGACTATTTTAAGGAGTTGCAGGTGACTCAGCTTCCAGTAGCTAGCAAGATGATACAGTTTTCTAACAGATGCTTACACAGCAAATCATCCCTGGCAGGGAAAAATAACCTGCTTTGTCAGAAATAAATTGTGGCAATTTAGGCTATTTTTCTTCTTTGTAGCTGACAAGAGTGGATAAAAAGCAGGCAGGGTAAATACAGCTCTTATGTTGTGAGAGTTTGGAGCTCTCCTACACGATGTGCCTAGAGGGAGAAAAGGAGCAAAATTTAATGGTTTTAGTAAAATGAACAATCTTTCTCAAACACAAAGCTCAAGAAAAGGCAGTTGGGAGGAGGAAACTGGGCTCCACATGTGTCCTAGTGTCCATCCCTTTGGAAGCCTCAGGGAGGAGCTGGGTCTGAGATCCTTCTGGATGTATTGAGTGCAGTGCTCTCCTCACAGCCTTGTGTTTGCCTCCTGCTCCTTGGGAACTGTCGTGGTAGGCCTAG
>VWYK01027753.1:0-17568 GCA_013399775.1 Semnornis frantzii | reverse complement strand
CCCAGGGGCAGGGCTCTCCATTTACCCTTGCTGAAGTGTGTCCTCACACACACAGAGAGCAGGGGAGGGCAGCACAGAGAGCTCTGTTCCTCCACCCAGCACGCTCCAGGAGGGAAGGTGAGTGGTAAGGAAGCAAGGACTCAATGGCAGGCAGGTAGGTCACTTAACTGGATGTATGATAGAGCTCCTCAGCTTTAAATCCTTGCATTTTTGTGCAGGTAATTGAGTGCAGTGGTTATTATATATCATACACTTTACTTGTAATGGCCATTGCAGGTTCTAGTGCTGGGCACGTTTTATATTATTACCACCACTAATTGTCTGCAGGGCTACCTTGGAAATGAGATGAGGAATCTTAGGGGAATATGCAGGTGTGGATAAATAGTAAATGAAGGGGATAGCTATTGCTGAAATAAAACACTGGCATGCTGTGTGCTGAATAGATCTGAATAACTAGAAGATCAAAGGATTATGATAAGCAACACCACAACTTCAGTGATGGCCTAACATATTCAGATGACACCAAACTGGGTGGGAGTGTTGATCTGCTTGAGAGTAGGGAAGCTCTGCAAAGGGACCTGGCCAGCCTGGCCCAATGAGCCAACACCAGTGAGACAAGATTCAGCAAGGCCAAGTGCTGGGTCCTGCACCTGGGTCTCAACAACCCCATGAATGCTCCAGGTTTGGGGCAGAGTGGCTGGAAATGGCCCAGCAGAGAAAGACCTGGGGGTGGTGGTTGACAGGTGGCTGAACATGGGCCAGTGTGTGTGCCCAGGTGGCCAAGAAGGCCTCCAGCATCCTGGCCTGGATCAGAAGTGGTGTGGCCAGCAGGAGTGGGGAAGTGATTGTCTCCCTGTACTCAGCATTGGGGAGCAGCTGAGGGAACTGGGATTGCTTAGCATGGAGAGCAGGAGGCTGAGGTGACACCTTCTGGCTCCCTGACTGGAGACTGGACCCAAGTGAGTTTTGTCTCCTCTCCCTAGTATCAGGTGATAGAATGAGAGGAAATGGCCTGAAATTGTGCCAGGGGAGGCTGAGGTTGGGGATGAGGAAAAATGTTTTCTGCTGCAGGGATTGGCTGCCCATGGAGGTTGGTGGACTTCCCATCCCTAGAGGTGCTCAAGAATCATGCAGACATGGCACCTGGGGACATGGCTTAATGGCCATGGAGATGCTGGGTGGATGGTTGGATTTAATGGATGGTTGGATTTAATGATCCCATGATTCTATGATTCCAAGGCATAGATTATGAACACACAGGCAAGCACTGAGCTGTGCTGTAATTATCATTTGTTAATGATCTAACATATCTGTCCCTCAACCAGAGCATGACTTTGAAGTTTTTAATAGGCTCAGCAGATAGTGGTGGCCTTTAAAGTCACTTTAAATAAAACACAGACTATTGCATAACATCTTCTGCTTACTTCCAAGAGAAATATCCACAGTTTTGGAAAAGCTGCAGCTTTCACACCACCATCACATTTTGTTCAAGTCAGTGACCCCCCCCACATTAAACTCACTCATTTGTCTCATAACTTATTAAATGCCTTGAAAACTAATACTCTGTAATGGGCATTCAGAAGAGAAATGTGAACTTTAAAAATTATTTATAATTTACAGCTGTTTAGGGTTTGGGTTTTTTGGGTTTTTAATTGGGTTGTTTTTTTTTTTTTTTTTTTTTTTTTTTTTAATCTATCAATATTTCAAACCTGCTCTGGGAGCACAAATTAAATGCATTAACAGTGAGATTGCTGTAGGAGAACCATGCAAGGGTTCCTGGCCAAGAGAACTGAGGAAGCTGGAGAGGAGGTTTCCTCAGGTTGGATTTTAGAACCAGAAGAAAGGCAACTCCTAGAAACAACAAATAAGTCACTGCAGTGCCTCCCTGGAAAAACCTGCTTGCTTTTATAAAATGCTTTAATGCCTACATAAGTAGTGAACATTGCTGGATTGCTCTCCTAAGGCAAGCCAAGCCTTCAGCTCCATTATGGCTTCTTCCAAAGACATATTACTATTACATATGTAGAGAGCAGCATAAATGTTTTGCTTGGTGGCTGCTTAAAATTCATTTGAACAGACTGTCCAAAGAATTCCATCTCCCACAGCCAGAGGAAGGGAAGTGGAAGCACTTCATGTTCTGTGCCCCACCTTTCCTCCACAAAACCCAACTGGCAAGCAGAAGAAAACAGAGCTGCCCTCTGCTTACTTGAGGAAGTTGGTATTTTCATAGATTCATAGGATGGTTTGTGTTGGAAGGGATCTTGAAGCTCCTCTGGTTCCAACACCAGGGCATTGGTGCCATGGGCAGGGACACCTCCCACTGGCCCAGCTTGGTCAAGGCTCCAGACAACCTGGCCTTGAGCACCTTCAGGAAGGGAGCACCCACAGCCTCCCTGGGCAGCCTGTGCCACTGTCTCACCACCCTCACTCTCAACAATTTCTTTCTAATCTGCAGTCTAAATCTCCACTCTTCCAGCTTCAATCCATTTCTCCTTATCCTATCACTACAATCCCTTGTCCTGTCACAAGTCCCTCCCCAGCTCTCCTGAAGCCCCTTCAGGTACTGGAAGGCTGCTCTAAGGTCTCCCTGCAGCCTTCTCTTCTCCAGGCTGAACAGCCTCAACTCTCTCAGCCTGTCCCCACAGAGGAGGTACTCCAGCCCCCTGAGTATCTTTATGGCCTCCTCTGGACCCTCTCCAGCAGTTCCATGTCCTTCTTGTGGTAGGGACACTGGAACTGGAGGCAGTGCTGCAGGTGGGGTCTGAGCAGAGCAGAGGGGTAGAATCCCCTCCCTGTGCTGCTGCTCTCCCTGCTTTTCATAGACTCATAGAATGAAACAGGTTGGAAGAGACCTCCAAACTCATCCAGCCCAACCTAGCACCCAGCCCTAACCAATCAACCAGACCATGGCACTAAGTGCCCCATCCAGGGCTGGTGGGGCCTCCAGGGATGGGCACTCCATCACCTCCTTGGGCAACCCATTCCAATGCCAATCACTGTTTTTGTGAAGAACTTCCTCCTAACGTCCAGCCTGAACCTCCCCTGGCACAACCTGAGACTGTGTCCCTTTGTTCTGTCCCTGGTTGCCTGGCAGAAAATCCCAACCCCAGCTGGCTACAACCTCCCTTCAGGTAGCTGCAGAGAGCAATGAGCTCTGCCCTGAGCCTCCTCTTGTGCAGGCTGCACACCCCCAGCTCCCTCACCCTCTCCTCACAGGGCTCTCTCCAGTTTCACCAGCCTCCTCTGGACACCTTCCTGCACCTCAACATCTCTCCTGAAGTGAGGAGCCCAGAACTGGACACGCAGCACTTTGATGCAGCCCAGGACGCCGTCGGTCGCCTGGGCTGCAATTACATTTTGTGCCTCTGCGGGCAGAGAGAAAGAAATCAGGAATTTTCCACAGCCCTGTACATCCAGCTCGTGACAGCCACCATCCCCAAAGCTTATTACACTGCTTTACATAATTGGGCCTCGCATGTCACCCAATTAATTGAGAGGGGCTGTTTAGCTGTGACTGCAGGAGCAGTAAGCGATCCCAATTAGCTCATTTGTCCACTGCTCCAGAGTGACAATCACATTCACACTGCACTTCCTCCTCTCTGAAGTTGCTGTTTCTTTGAGTAGCTGGGGTTTTTTTTTGTTGTTGTTGTTTGTTTGTACAGCATGAGTCAGAGACCACCAGGCTTGCTCCATCTGAAGCTGGGGTCAGAGGAGGAAAAAAAAAAACCAAACTAAATCGCCCTGAGAATAATTATGTTTAGAATCAGGATAATGGGAGAGTGAAAAAGAAAAATAAAACCAATCCCATTCAAATCCTGCAGCAAACTTGCAGAGAATAATGATCTCCTAAGAATGTGGATATTAACAACCTCGTGGACTAAAAGCAGTGATTCAGTCAATCAGGTCTGGGCTAGGAAATAATCATTGTAATTTGTTGTGCTGATAACAGTATTTGTAGTGCTTATTAAGAGCAGCAAATGACTCGGGGATAACAGTTCAGCTTCTTCACTGGACTCCAATGCTTTGCATTCTGCTTTCACTGGCTTCTGCTCTCCCCAGGCAACATGGTGAATAAGAGCAGAAGCCCTCTCCCTGTGCTGCAGCTCCTTTTGAAAGCTACTGCAGTGTACAGAAGCCTCAGAGACCAGCAGCCCCTGCACCACAGTCCCAGGCATCAAAGTGTCTTCCCAGTGGCACACAGGTATTGAAATGGGTTGGCTGCTGCCTCCTCTCCCAAGTCACAAGCTAAGGAGTGTGTCTGAAGTCAGACAAGTGTTGTTCTTCCTCTTTCCTTCCCAAAACCAAATGGTCCAGAGGCTTGGCCCCCGAGAGCTGAAGGAGCCCCTGCTTCACCCTGACTTCCAAGCCCCCAATCTCACACAGCCCTGAGACCCCCCTGGGGAGAAGGGCAGGCTGTCAAAACTTCCCTAGCTGGAGGCTCAGACTAAACATAGAGCCCCTGGGCAGGATCTGCAGGCAGAAACTCCTGAGGGGTCAAGTACTGCTTTGGGTGCTGATTTGAGCACCACCTTTCAGTTAATCTAGAGTTTAGTCATGAAGGCCTGCAGGAGCTGTGGGTGTGCCTCACGCTCAGCTGCCTCAGCCTGTTTTTCCATCAGACAATTACAGAATGGTTTGGGTTGGAAGGGACCTTAAAGAGCATCTAGTTGCAAACCCCTGCCATGGGCAGGGACATCCCATACTAACCCTGCTTGCTGGAGGCTTCATCCAGCCTGGCCTTGAACACCTCCAGGGACAAAGGTATCCACAGTCTCCCTGGGGGAACCTGTTCCAGTGTCTCACCACCCTCACTCTACAGAATTTCTTCCTAATTTGCAGCCTGAATCTCCCCTCCTCCAGCTTCAATCCATTTCCCACTGCCCTATCACTACAAGCCGTTGTAAAAAGTCCCTCCCCAGCTTTCCTCTAGCTCCCTGCAGATGCTGAAGGCTGCTCCAAAGTCTTCCTGGAGCCTTTTCTTCTCCAGGTTGAACAACCCCAACTCTCAGCCTGACTTCACAGCAGAGATGTTCCAGCTTTTGGATCATGTCTGTGGCCCTCCCTGGGCCCACTCCACCAGTTCCACCTCCTCATCACTTATGCCTGTCCCTACCACCTGTGTCTACATTTCAACCACCCCAATTCACTGCTGCATCACCTCTAGACCAGAAGAGTGGCAGCAAGACACACTTTGGAGGGGGCTAAACTAGACAAAGAAACGAAGGAAGCCAATGTGTGTAGAACCAAAAGGCAGGAATATGGGGTGGGGAGACAGAAGGGAGGAAAGAATTGCATCTGAAAGAAACCCAGGCACAAGATATCACCAAATCTTTCCTAGGAAACGGAGAGCAAAAGGAAATGAAGATCAAGTGAAGCAATGCAGGCAGTTAACACTTTCCAAAACACATCAGTGTGATTTTACAGTGTGCTAGAGTGAAATACAGCAAATAAACACAGAGCTGCTGCTTTCTGAGAATGACAGGGATGTGGTGGAGGTCTTATTTACACAGGTGAAAACTCCTGGACCCAGATCTGCAAAGGGACTTAGGTGTCTCCGGGAGCCAAAGAAGCAAAGAAAGCAAAATTCATGGGGCCCTGGGGGGAAATGACCAGGAAAAGGTCTGCAAGCTCACAGCTTGGGCACTCAGCTGGGAGAGAGGAGTACTGGGCTCTTTGTACCTTAAGGAGGCACTGGGTAAGAACAAAAATAAACCTAAGCACAGTTTCCAGACTGTAAGGACCTCTGGATTAAGTAAGTGTCCTTCTCTGTGGGTTTACAGTTCCTTCTCAGATGTGTTCCTACCAGCACTATGAACAGGATACTCTGCTTCAGCAAGCCCAGCTTCCACGGAGAGAGACCTCTGCACAACTCAGGGCTCTCTGCTCAGAGGCAGGAAATGTGGCTCTGGATCCCCTCAGGATACTGAGAGACCTCAGTGAAAGCCTTGTCTCATTTAAGACTCTGTTTGCCTGGCACCTAGACAGGGAGGGTGAATGAGAGCAGAGCACTTTCTGCTGGCAGTGCTCACCGTGCCCTGTGCACAATGCTCTCCATGCAGCAGGCTGATCAAAGGTGATGGCTACACAGAATCATAGAATGGCAGGGGCTGGAAGGGACCTTCAAAGCTCATCTGATCCAGCCCCTCTGCCAGAGCAGGATCACCCAGAGCAGATCACCCAGGAACACATCCAGATGGTTCTTGAATATCTCCAGAGAGGGAGACTGCACAACCCCCCTGGGTAGCCTGTTACAGCGTTCTGTCACCCTCACAGGGAAAAATATTCTTCCTCAAATGCAGATGCCTGCACTAGGGTGGTTTGCAGGAACTCCAAACCACAGACACCTGAGGAACCTTCCACCCAAAAGAGGTGCCTACCAAACTGGGGTGGAACCCAGAGAGGTAGGGCTTGGATAGAATCACAGGATTGTCTCAGTTGGAAAGTTTCTCTGAGGTCATTGAGTCCAACCAGCAATCCAACACCACCATGGCCACTAAACCATGTCCCAAAGTGCCATGGCCACAGGTTTCTCAAATTCTTCCAGGGATGGGGACTCCATCACCTCCCTGGGCAGCCTCTGCCAATCCCTGACCACACTTGCACCAAAGACAATTCTCCTCCTCTCCAACCTAACCCTCCCCAGCCCAATTTCAGACCATTGCCTCTGCTAACACCTGATGCAAGGCTGTTCAGCTTCTTCTCTGCATTTCAGCATTCCTTTTGTTTAGACCTGGCTCTTAGTCCAGATGTGCTGCACAGCTGCTGAAGTGATGTCCCCAAGCAAAGGTAAGCTTGGCTTTTAAATCATGTCAGTGCTCAGACTGGCAGACAAACACACACACACTAGTGCAGCACTGGGGACACTGTGCCTGCCTCAGGAACCTTTTCATTGCACTCAAAATGCTGTGCAAGACAATCCAGACCCTTCTCCCTGCTCCTCATTTTCACAGTCACAAATTCACAGACTCACAGAATGGGTTGGTTTGGAAGGGACCTCAAAGATTATCCAGTTTCAACCCTCCTGCAAGGGGCAGGGACACCTTCCACTAAACCAGGATTGCTCATCCAACCTGGCCTTGAACATCTCCAGGGAGGGGGCAGCCACAGCCTCCCTGGGCAACCTGTGCCAGTGTCTCCCTACCCTCACTGCAAAGAGCTTCTTCCCAATCTCCAGTCTAAATCCTCCCTCCTCAAGCTTCATTTCATTCCCCCTCATCATATCACTGCAAGCCCTTGCTGAAAGTCCCTCCCCAGTTCTCCTGCAGCCCCTTCAGGTACTGGAAGGCTGCTCTAAGGCCTCCCCAGAGCCTTCCCCAGGGTGAACCCTCTCAGCCTGTCCCCATCAGGGAGCTTCTCCAGCCCTCTGACCATCTTTGTGGCCTCCTCTGGACCCTCTCCAACAGCTCCACATCCTTCTGCTGGGGCACCAGAGCTGGGTGCAGTGCTGCAGGTGAGGTCTCATGCCCACATGTGGGTGTCTGTGCCTTGGGGCACTTCACTAGTTTACAGTCAGTGCAGCCTGCAAGGGGAACCAAAGGCATCTCCCACTTCAGCCTGCTCAGAAGCCTCACTCCTGCTATGAAGCTGTCACATACAAACTGTCACACCCAGCAGCTTGCTGCCTTGCAGAGCACCAATCCTGCTGCATGGAATGGTGCAAGGCTGCATTTAATTACTCCATGTGAGCCCAGGTGTATTTGGGTAATCTGAGTGTAAAAAGAAAAGGGGCAATCCTCTGCAAAATGCTGCCTTTTCCTCCTCTCCTGTATAATTTCCACTCATGAGAGCCTACTGAAGCTCCTGATTAACTGTGTGAAATCCAGGCCTCTCCAGAAATGAAGAGATCTCTGCTTTGTAAAAGCCTGTATCTGAAACAGGCCTTTGTAGCTTCCTCAGTGCAGAATGGAAGCCTGGTGTGAAACAGAGTAAATTAAGCCTTCTGCTGTCAGAGCTGGAAATAAGAGCAGAGCACAACAGCAGCTGGATTGGAAATGATTTTTTGCCTTTTTCTTCTTTTTTATTTTCTTTTTTTTTTTCTTTCTTTTTTATTATTATTGGCTTCATTTACATCCTGTCTATGGTCTTCTGAGCAGCTCAAGGTGTCTTATCTCTGGCTACCAGGGGGTATTTTGCAGTCAAAGCAGTTAAGGTACTTTCCCTCTCTCTCTCTCTCTTTCTCTTTTTAAGGCCATCTTATCTTATCAGGCTGAGGAGAACCCGAACTTATCAGGAGCTGTACACTGTATTGACAGCTCAGTGCTGCTAGGGACAAATGAAAGCTGAAGGTAGAGAAAGATCAGTTAACCTGTTCCACTCCCAGTTCAGACTAATCCTTAGTTTGTCTCACTTCAGGAAACCCTCTGAGCGTCTTTTCTCTGGTTGCTTGGACAACAGAGGCACACCAGCAGCACAGGTACAGCTGCTGAAGCACTCCCCAGGGCAGCCTGCCTGATGACTCCTAAGTGTCAGCAGTGCTCTGCTGACCTCCAGCTACACCTTCTTCTTCAGGTGACATCAGGAATGGTGTCCTGGGTGCGTCTGAGAGCTGCTGGCCTCACCCAGCAAAGCAAAAACCAGCCACCTGTAAGCCAGCCTTCCCCCAGAGCAGGGGGAAGTGTGCACACTGAGGGCCAGAAAAGGAAAATCACCCTGCTCTAGCAGGGGTTGCAACAGATCACCTCCAGGGGTCCCTTCCAACCTCCATGATGCTGGAGTTCTGTGAATCCTACATATGGTCTAAATCATGGGATCACAGAACATCAGGGGTTGGAAAGCACCTCTGGAGATCATCCCCTGCCAAAGCAGGATCAAGGTGAGCCTAAAGAACATCCTGCAAGCCTCTTGTTGGATCAGAAGATGCAACAGAAGATCCAAAGGAGTGGTTTGTTTGGGTCTGTCCTCCATACTCTGCCAACACACACAGCACAACACCAGAAGTACCCAAGAGCAGTCAGCCCTGCCTGGGATCTCCACAGAACACACAGAGCAGCTTTTTGCTCATCACACACAAAGAGACACAAATGGAAAGATTCCTTTTGTTCTCTGCCTGATGTCACAAGAGCCCAGAGTGCCAGCTTGGAAGGGACCCCAAGGACCATCTGCTCCAACCTTTCTAGGTCAGTCTAGCTGACCTGAGCTGCCCAGCACCCTGCCAAGCTGAGCCTTCAGCCTGTCCCATGGAGCAGACTCCACTGCTTCCCCTGGGACATGACTCCCACCTCTGACTGTCCTCATGGGCAAACTTTTTTTTCCTGGAGTCCAACAGGAATCTCCCCAGCAATAACTTGTCCCCATCACCCCTTGTCTCTGCCACAGGGCTCCTTGTACAAAGGGAGCCTCCATCCTCCTGGCAGCCTCCCTTCATGCACTGGTATGTGGTTCAAACAGTGAGCCAGGCCACAACACTTGCAGCTGCTGCTACTAAAAATAACCCAAATAATTTCAGGTGAAAACCCAAGAAACTGAACTTTCAGCCTACTGCTGGTCCTGCTTTCTAGGGTTTTTTTATGTTTATTTTTTTTTTCTCTCCTTTTTTGTGATCAAGCACTTTGTGAGCTCTTTGGTATTAGTGATAACCCTGGACTTTCCCTGCAGAGAAGGTTCTCTATTAATTGTCCATTATCTTGGTTGTGTCAGCACAAAGGAGAGGGGAAGAAATTCTCATCCAAATGGTTTCACCTCCCTCTCTTGAGAGTGATGCCCTTGTCAGGGCATTAAAGACATGAAAACCTGCCACTTATCAGAACTGTGCTTGAATTGAACCACTGCCCTTGAAAGCTGTAGACATCAGATACCATCAGAATAAGCCACATTGGAAGATCCTGCTCCACTGTGGCTTAGGCAACCTTTCTACAGCTTGTATACAGCCCTCTGATGGTGTATGATCAGCATATGATCAGTAACATCATAGCTGTGGCTTAAATTAAGGCAGGAATCTCCTTTTTCCAAGGTAACACAGTGAGCTGAGGTTGGTTGTATGAGGTAGGTCCTGCACTCGGGTCACAACAACCCCATGCGACTCTACAGGCCTGGAGAAGAGCAGTTGGAAAGCTGCCTGGCAGAAAAGGACCTGAGGGTGCTGCTTGACAGCTGGCTGAACACGGGCCAGTGTGTGCTCAGCTGGCCAAGAAGGCCACCAACACCATGGCCTGGATCAGCAATGGTGTGGCCAGCAGGAGCAAGGCAGGGATTGTCCCCCTGGACTCAGCACTGGTGAGTCCACAGCTTGAGTGCTGGGTTCAGGTTTGGGCCCATCACTCCAAGGACATTAAGGGCCTGCAGCAGGACCAGAGAAGGGCAACAAAGCTGGGGAAGGGTCTGGAGAAGAGGGCTGGGGAGGAGCAGCTGAGGGAGCTGGGGGTGTGCAGTGTGGAGCAGAGGAGGCTGAGGGCAGAGCTCATTGCTCTCTGCAGCAACCTGAGAGGAGGCTGCAGTGAGGTGGGGGTTGGGATTTGCTCCCTATGATCAGGTGACAGGAGAGGAAACTTCCTGAAACTGTGCCAGGGCAGGGTTAGATTGGAGATGAGGAAAATTGTCTTTGGTGCCAGAGTGGTCAGGGATTGGCAGAGGCTGCCCAGGGAGGTGGTGGAGTGCCCATGGCTGGAGGGGTTCAAGAAACCTGTGGCCATGGCACTTTGGGACATGGTTTGGTGGCCATGGTGGGGTTGGGTTTATGGTTGCACTGGATGATTTTAGAGGGTTTTTCCAACTGAAACACTTCTATGGCTCTCTGAAATGGTGACTGGGAGAAGGCAGAAAGATTGGCCAGCAGCTGTGTAGAGCTTCAAGCCACCACATCAAAACCTGGGGTAGCAACATGTGCAGAGTGTTTGGAAAGAGATGGCAGTAGGAGCAAGAAGATCCACAGGACATTTTTAATGAAAAAGTCTGGAAGACTTCAACTGTTTCAGTGAGGCTGAGGACAAACTGGGATGTAAACTCACTGCTAAACCAAAACCTAACACGTTTTAATTGCTTCACACAACCAAACCTTGACAAAACCTAACCCAAGGCTATTAAAATGTTGGATTTGCTTGCTAGAACGAAACAGTATTTCAGAGAGGTCCTTAGCAATTCTGTTAACCTGCTCAGAAACCACAGCACCAACAGAAAGAGCTAAAGTTCCACCCACAGCTGGCGTTTTGGACGCTCAATTCCTGTCCTCCTGCCTCACCATGTGAAGTCACAAAGAGAAGGAAAAAACAACCACCAGAATAAATGAAAGAGAAGTCATGCTTTGCTTTGAACAAGCAAACAAGTGTACAAATTAATTCAGAGAGCTGTAATTCTGGAAATGTTCTATGTTTAATGTGCATGGCAGTTAAACCACTTCTATTTTTTTTTTTCCTTCATTTTTTTTTTTTCTCCTGTACAAATTAATTTACTGCATCAGTGATCGATGTTTATGTTTAGGCAATTTTATTTCTCAGTATGGTAAAATTAGACCTAATAGTTGCAACCTGTTATGTCCAATCTGTCACTGAAATTCAAATTGCTTTTTTTCTTTTTTTTTTTTTTTTCCCCTATTATTCAAGGAGCAATTTGGAGGAATTAAAGTCATCTAAAAGCAGAAGACAAACAGGTCTCTGTAAGGACTCAACAGCTTGTGCTATCAACCTGCTCTAGAATCACAGAATGGCTTGATTTGGAAGGAAACATAAAGAACATTGAGTTGCAGCTTCCCCTGTCCTAAGCAGGGACACCTTTTACTAGAGCAGGTTGCTCAAAGCCTCATCAAGGTTGGCATTAAAAAGATGAGGTGTCCACAACTTCTCTGGGCAGCCTGTTCCAGTATCTCACCACACTCACTGTAAAGAAATTCTTTCCAGTCTCCAGTCTCCATCTTGCAAAGCAAGAGAAGGGATATTGAACACCTGGAGCAGGTTTGGAGGAGGCCACAAAGATGATCAGAAGGCTGCAGCATCTCCCCTTTGGGGACAGGGTGACAGAGTTGGGGCTGTTCAGCCTGGAGAAGGGAAGGCTCCACACAGACCTTACCTGAAAGGGCTACAGGGACTTGTGAGAAGAGTTTGGAATGACAGGACAAGGGGCAATGGATTGAAGCTTGGAGAGAGGAGATTTAGACTGGAGATTAGGAATAAATTCTTTCCAGTGAGGGTGGTGAGACACTGGCACAGGTTGCCCAGGGAGGCTGTGGATGCTCCCTCCCTGGAGGGGTTCAAGGCCAGGTTGGATGAGGCCTTGAGCAAGTTGGGCTGGTCGGAGGTGTCCCTGCCCATGGATGATCTTTGAGGTCCCTTCCAAGCCAATCCATTCTATGCATCTATGAAAGCAGTGATCCTCCCTCAGCAGAACCACTGCCACCTTTTCTTCAGGTCCTGAAGGTTTCCAGCCTAGAGAGCCACACAAAGCCCAAGTGTCTGAGGGCAGGAGAGTCTTGTGCCACTGTCTGAAGGGAATGCTAAGGCAGTCCAGGCTTTGAGGAGTGGCAATGTCCCCAGCATCTAGGAGAGCTCCTTCTCTGGGCTCTGTAACTGCTGATGCTCACACGTTTTCAATCAGCCAGCCATGGATCTACAGAAATTACAGTTTGTTCTCCATCTGGGACAACTTAGTTATTGTCAGCTTGTTCTTGTCAGTGAACCACTCAGCTCCCATCAACAATTATCATTTATTGCTTCCAGGTCTGAAGTACACTGGTCACACGTTTGTTTAGTACCCTCTGCCTTCTTTTTCCTCCCTTCAGAGCCATGGCTGTGCTGGCCACACCAAGTTGTTCCCTCCAGTCACCTCAGGCTTCTTCTATTTCTGGGTGGGATGTCACATGCTGGTTTGGTGCTCATTTGGATGTTTTAAGAGCCCAACAACAACCCTCCTCACATTTAAGAAACAAATGCTGCCCTTTCTCCTCTCACGTGGCTGCTTTTAGCTTTACTCTGTGTGTTTGTGTGTGGGGAAGGAGAGGTCCATTTATCTCACACAGAGAACTTCACTTTCCAAGCAGCAGCCTGCATTCAAGCTTGGGCTTGTTGGAGATGGACCAAATGGAAATGGTGAGATGAGATAACAGAATCATTTTGGTTGGTAAAGCCCTTTAAGATCATCCAGTCCAACCATTCTCTAACTCTGCCAGGGCTGGGGCATCGCCTCAGCATCACATCTCTGCAGCTTTGAAACACCTCTAATGTGTAACTCCACCACCTCCCTGGGCAGCCTGTGCCAATGCCTGGCAATCCTTTAAAGAAGAAGTTTCTTCTAGTGTTCAATCTAAATCTCCCTGGTACAACTTAAGGCCATTTCTATTGCTTGCTCCTAGGGAGCAGAGCCCAACCCCCATCTCACTGCAACCTTCTTTCAGGGAGCTGTATAGAGGAACAAGGTCCCCCCTCAGCCTCCTATTCTCCAGGCTAAACACTCCCAGTTCCCTCAGCTGCTCCTCCCCAGCCTTGTTCTTCTCCAGAGCCTCCTCCAGCTTTGCCGCCCTACTCTGGACCTACAGAATCATAGAATGGTTTAGGTTGGAAGGGACCTCAAAGCTCATCCAGTTCCAACCCCCCACCATAGGCAAGGACACCTCCCACTAGAACAGGTCACTCCAGACCTGCTCCAGTCCCTCAGTATCCATCCTGGAGTGAGCCCCCAAAACTGAACCCAGGACTTGAGGTGTGGCCTCACCAGTGCTGAGCCCAGGGGGAGATCTGTTCTACTGAGGAGCTTTTGCATCTTTTCCAATCGTTCTGTTTTCCACTTTATCTTTTATCACTTTTATCACTCCAAGTATGTTCTTTTCTTTGCAGGATTCCTCACTTCATCAAGCTGATTAATAATTTTGCTATTAGGCCATACTGATTGCTATGGATTAGCCAAGTGATTAATAATGTCACTGTTTGGCAGGACTGAGCTGTCCTGGCTTCCGATAATATTTCACAAGTGGAACTTCCGTGGCTGGATGATAAGTAACTTCCTGGATTCCCAACGCTCAGCACAGTGCCATGACCTTCCCCCTGGGCTCACTCTTCTGGTTTAGTGCCCATAAACCATTTTCTGATGACAATATTTGAACTAAGACCCTCGCTTCTCGTACAGCGCTTGGCTGCTACTTCGCCTTCCTCCTGGCTGTTCTGTTTCATTGCCCTGGTCAATGGCATCAGCTCTCTCACTCCATGAGGTAGAGGATGGCTTTTTGCTGATTCCTCTGCAGTTTCTAAATCAAAGACCTGAACTTTTCAGAGAATCATAGAATTGATTGGGTTGGAAAAGACCTCAAAGATGATCCAGTCTGACCATCAACCCAACACCACCGTGGCCACTAAACCATATCCCAAAATACCATCCTCAATACCTCCAGGGATGGGGACTCCACCACCTCCCTGGGGAGTCTCTTCCAATCCTTGACCACTCTTGCACCAAATACGTTTTTCTTCACCTCCAAGCAAACCCTCCCCTGGCACAATTTCAGGACATTTCTTCTTCTCCTATCATCTGCTACTAGTGAGCAGAGCCCAACCCCCAGCTCGCTGCAACCTCCTTTCAGGGAGTTGTAGAGAGAATGAGGTCTTCCCTCAGCCTCTTCTCCAGACCCCAGTTCCCTCAGCTGCTCCTCCTCAGCCCTGTTCTCCTGACCCTTCCCCACCTTTATGACTGATGACTTGGCAGCCAGCATATCACCATCTAGACCAGTCTGGGTCTGTATCTCACAGTTAAACCATTTGAAAACCAGACACTGTATCTGCAGTGTTTGGAGCACAGACCATTGTGTTCCACCACTGCACTTCCTCCTGAAGCAGCCAATGGACCACATCAGGATTTATCCTCCATTGTGTGAGATTTCCTGGCTCTGCCTGTGTTTACACTCCTGCTGTGCTGACACTGGACTTCCCACCACCAGCAGTCTCCAGAGGGGCATATAAAATATGATCGAGTGCGAGGTCCTGCATCTGAGTTGAACCAACCCCAGGCATGAATCCAGGCTGGGCGCAGAGCGAGCTGAAAGCAGCTCTGAAGAAAAAGACTTGGAGGTGCTGACTGTTGAGCAGCTCCCCAGGAGCCAGCAGTGCCCTCATGCATCCAGCAGGCAGCTGTGTGCTGGCTGCAACCAGAGGAGTGTGGGCAGCAGGGCAAGAGAGGGGATTCTGCCCCTTGGCTCTGCTCAGACCTCACCTCCAATCCTGCCTCCAGTTCTGGTGTCTCCAGCAGAAGAAGGACACAGAGCTGATGGAGTGAGTCCAGAGGAGGCCACAAAGATGATTCAAGACCTGGAGCTCCTCTGTTTGAGGAGAGGTTGAGGTAGCTGGGGGTGTGCAGCCTGGAGAAAAGAAGGCTCCAGGGGGACCTTAGAGCTGCCGTCTGGTACTTGAAGGGAAGCTACAGGAAGGCTGCAGAGAGACTTTTCCTGAGGGTGCCTAGAGACAGGCCAAGAGGGAGTGGTTTGAAGCTGAGGGAGAGTAGAGTTAGACTGGAGATTAGGTAGAAGTTCCTCAGTGCAAGGGTGGTGAGACTCTGCAATAAGCTGCACAGAGAGCTGTCCTGAGGGTCTTCAAGGCCAGGCTGGAGGAGGCCTTGAGCAACCAAGTCTAGTTGAGAGTCATCCCTGCCCATGGCCAGGAGACTGAAGTAGATATCTCTGAGGTGCCTCCCAACCCTAGGTCGTTCTGTAACTCTGGGGTTGTGTGAGCTCAGAGCACACAGAGGGCACAGAGGGCACTGAGGCAGGTGAGGCAGTGGCTGGCAGGCTGCACTCCCTGCAAGTTCCAGGGGCAGCCTTCCCTTGAAGAAAACATGGCTCTGCAAACAGCATGCAACCAGCTCTCCTTTCTTATTCCCTCAGTGCTAAGTTTCCCCATAAACACACTCTTGCTATATTTGGATCCTGGGTTTAACTCTCTTACACAAAACAAGACTTGACTCAATTATATATTTATTTGAGCGCTTCCAAAGCACCAATTGCAAGCCAAGCAGCATAAAGAGCCAAATGCAAAACAGGAAAAGCAGAAAGGAAAATCTAATAGCATGTTACAATATGTTGCATGCACTGAATTGAAAAGGGACCTGCCAGCCCCAAAAGATTCAATTCCTGACTAGCTAGAGGAAAGGGAAAAACAAAAGGGTAGCAGATGCAAAAACAAAGGTAGGGAGCCCATAAAACAGTCATGGATAGGCCAACTGAAATAAACAGGGCTTGCAGCTTGCCTCAAAGGCAGCCAGCAAGGGGCTCTGGCAGGGAGCTCCAGAGCCAGGACAAGACTCACCCTCAGCCTGGAGAGAGCAAACCTACCATAGCCAACCGGGAGCGACTGCCAGGCAGGGCTGTGGAGTTGCAAGGCTGCTGCCCAAAAAACCTGGGGGATTAAAATGTGCTCAGCTACATGGATGGGGCTGCACTTTGTTCGCAGAGCAGCTTTCCACCCCAAAGAGGCTCCCGGATCAATTTCAAGGGAAACAATTAGGAGCACTTACAGTAGTCTAGCCCAGCCGACTGCAGTGTGGTCTTTGTCCAAGACAAATAAGCAAACTGCTCAAATAAGCTGGAAATTCATGGGGAGGATGTAGAACTAGGGCCCTTCTTGCTGGGGAAGGAGCAGGATGATGTTGGTCAATAATACTCCCAACTGGTATCCTGTACTAGCCCGAAAATGTGTTTCTCCATGTCCCAGGACACTTCCTGCTTCTTTATTTCATGGCCATTAAGACTGCAGCCTCCAGGCACATCATGTAGATGCATCCCCTCCTTTTCCACAGTCTTGTTGTAGGCCTTGTGCTCCAACCAGTTTCACCCCTCTCAAACATGTCTGCTGGAGACATCTCTTACAGGCCTGCAAATATACTGCAGCCCTCCTGCAAGCAAGCAGAGCACAGAGCAGACTGAATGGAAGCATCATCAGTTGCAATGTCTCCAGGCAGTTAAGGGAACTCTAACTTGGAGAATCATCATTTCAGTTGGAAAAGCCCTCTAAGATCATCATGTCCAGCCATCAAGCCAACACCACCATGGTCATTAAACTCTGTCATTCCTTGTGTCTGTCACTCACACATTCCCTGAACACCTCCAGCCATGGGCACTCCACCACCTCCCTGGGCAGCCTCTGCCAACCCCTGACCACTCCTTCAGGAAATACATCTCTCTTAATAACCAACCTAAACCTCTCTTGGCAATCTGGACTTGCCCAATATTTCAGATCCCACATAAAGACAGGGAAGAAAAGGAGACACAATGGAAGGCAGCTTGGTGGCAAAAAGCAAATCCTCACCTCAGAGCAAGGTATTACCTATGTGGGGCAACCTCTGAATTGCTCTGGGCCAGGTGCCAGTTTTGGGCCACCTCCCTGGGCCAGACTCCACAGCCAAGGGACATCATTGCCCCACCAGTGTTTGCTCTTCTGGTTCAAGGGGGGATGGGGGCCCACCATGAGTGCACCCTTTAACAAGGAGCACTTTAAAAGGAACTTCTGGAAACTGGACCCAAGTGAGACCAAACTGCAGAACTGCATAAATGTCCTTAGGAGACACTGTCCTGAGAGCATTCTTTGTGCCTGTGCTCTCCAACCTGCTTGAGCTGGAGCTCAGAGCTACAGATCTGCTCTGCTGTGTGCTGGAGGCCTGGAGCAAGCT